>AWOL01S0091882.1:0-16679 GCA_000715115.1 Nicotiana otophora | reverse complement strand
ATCATTGACAATATTTTTAACATTAATGAAAAAGTCAATACTGGAATGACTCTACCATCTTGTTGCCTCCCACATCAGTTATAAAATAGGAGTAGTTATGTATTTTATTTTTTAAGTCACAAGAAACTAAACTCTTTTTTATTTATTTAATGAAGTGTACTAAGAATATTGTGTACAAATAATAAAAAATTGGGTTGCAGAGATACAAACTCACTCAATTTTTTTCAATATACGAGAATTAAAAGTTTTGATCGGCCAATGCTAATTCAAAATATTTTTCCATTTGGATCGTATATTTATTTATCAATAACGTATGCTAGTTGTGCTATTAAGATTACCCGAGAGAAACTTACCTCACATTACCTTTTCAAAAGTCAGAATGGCGTATGATGGTCAAGCATATATTTTATAGGAAAACGTTCAGTTAAGGGAAACTTTACATAAGGTTCTTGCCTTTTTATTTAACTAAGGAACCAAAGTTCCTCAAATGACTTTGCAAAAGGTGTAGTAGCTCCCCAATTTCTTGTACTTCTTTTGGTCTTTGGTTTAGTACATAACTTTTGGCTGCATCATTATATACTTCTGATTCTTATAATAAGATCTATATAACCAGAATACGAGATGAAAGAGATCAGACCAAACTTACAACAAATATTAGAAACTCGTTCATTGAAATGGATATTGATAATGCAACAAAATAAAATAAGTAAAACATGGAGTAGTAATTAGTTTACATTTAAGTATTTTCCTTTATAAAGTAAAATACTTAAGAATATGGATGGATTTGTAAGAAGAAAATACTTAGCATTGGAAACATTCATAACAAATAAAGAACGTATGAGAAAAACGAATAAGAAAATGAATTAATTAAAAATGATTAGAAAACGTATCTTAGCACTAGCATTATATGCCTTATCACAGTGTACTGGTATCCTCAACCTTATTGTTACTTCAGTTATATTTGATATCATTCTTTGAAATTGCTAAATGAGAAAGAAAAGCTTATCTCTTCAAAATGAATATTAGGCATGGCAAGAACATGCCTTTTATGATGTAGGACAATTTTGTAGATGTAAGTAACTCAATTGATTAGGGCATCGTGCTGATAACGTGTTATAAAATAAAAGCAACTTAGTAAAACATGAACAAGACATGTTGTTATGAAATAAAAGCAATTTAGTAAAACATGAACAAGAAATGGAGATAGAGAGAAGGAAGAGATTTTCTTCTTCAAATGTGTGTATTTTCCTATCTATTATAAGACCTTTATATAGGCATGAAAAGTGAAGAAAAATATGTCATTGAATATGTCATTAAGCATAAAAATATATCATTGAATATGTCATTAAGCATTTGAGAAGATCATGGAGGAAGAGTAGACATCCACCATAATTTGATTTTTTTTATAACAGTTTCAATGTTTTCTAAGTTCTTTGATAAATGTTGTAGCTCATTAATGACATTTACTTGTATTTTGGCTTTTTTTATGAGAAGTGCAAAATATGTGCACAAAAAACAAATTACTCTGTTTCAAATTTATGTGAACTAATTTAATTGGGCATGGTGTTTAAAAAAAAACTTTTGAATTTGTGGTGTAAAATGAATCACATATATTTTGTGTGACTATAAATCATTGTATAAAGGTAAATTCTTTCCAAATATGGAAAGGGGTGATTGTTTTTTGCACGGATTAAAAAGAAAATAGATTCACATAAATTGAAATGAATGGAGTATTAATTGAGCCCTATCTAGCAGTGTTTTAAAAGACGTGAGCGTAAGACGAGACGTTTTACATATGCCTCAGTGAGGCGTAAGCCCCATAAGTATTTAATTTTTAATATTTTATAGAATAATATAATTACAGTAAATATTTATCAACACGTAAAATTGCATAAAAATTGAAGTAAACTATAAATATGTGGAAAGAATATATATGTGTGTGTGTGCGTGCGCGCGCGCGCTCCACAAAAAAACTAGTCAAAATAATATATTATACGGTACTTATAAGCACAAGTAATTTGAGTCTAAAAGAATAAAGTTTTCTACATGAAGGAACAAAAAGGATGACTAACCTGCAATTTGAACTTTGAACTTGCTGCTATGAAGAAGAATGAAATTCTTTTTGTATTTGTAAAAAAAATAATTAAATATTCGTTGCTTTTGAGAGATATTAACAGACTAGCTGACAAAATAAAGAATTGAAAAAGATCATGAATTAGGGCTTCAATCAATAAAAATGGTCTTGACTTTTAAATTTAATACATTTCAGTTCCTTTTTAAAACTTTGAGTAATTACCAAGTTGACTTTTGATAATTTGGGTATTATATGAAGAACTTATTCAACAAATTTTGTTTTAATTTGAAAAAGTATATGGGGCTTATGCCTCACTAAAGAAACGCGCCTCAAATGCCCCGAACGCCCGAGCGTACGCCTCAAATTGCTGGGCGTACGCCTTTTGAGACTTTCGCCCCACACCATCGCATCGGGGCGTTTTTGATGCGCCTCGCCCTAGGGCTCGCTCCGAAAACATCTTTTAAAACACTCTCATTTAGTATCTACGGTGCCGAATGCTAGAAAAGTCTTGAAACTCTTGTTTTGGATTTGCAGTGGATATGTGACACCATAGCATGCAATGCAGGCAAAATTGTAAGTCCAATCGGATGTTTTTAGCTTTGGAGTGGTAATCCTGGAAATTTTTAGTGGCGAAAAGAATATGTGTTCCAGAATTGGAGAATCTGTAGTGGACCTTCTGAGCTATGTAAGCAACAAAATCAATTAATCAACTATACCTCAATCTCGAATTAAATTAGTTGGAGTCAGTTACATAACTGATTAAGTTATGACGTGAAATTTCCTCAAGAAAATGTTGCTAATAGACCAACTACGGCTGCAGTTCTCATGCTCAGTGGACAGGGGAGTCTTCCAGTTCCTTAAGGGCCTGCATATTCCACGCACACTAATGTTAAAGCCCAGAGATTTCACATATTCAAGAATGTGAGAATCAAGTAAATTTATGCACATCACAGAATGAGGCATCGATGATTTAGTTATATCATATATAGATAACAACCTTAGCTATAATTACCTTTTTTTACTTTTAATGTTGTTACTTAAAGAAGTGTATTATTTGTTCAATCTCCAATAAGTTTGCGATTGAAATTGATAGATTGATGATTTTGTGTTTCAAACAAAATTCAATTTCTTTCGCAAGCATATTACACCTGCAAAAATGGTGGAAAATTTTCAATTAGAGGGTTCGATTTCGTACAATTTAATGAAAGTAAAAGGACCTTAGATATTAGTACTATTTGTTTTTGTTTGGTCTAAATTACTACTCCATATTTGTTACCAGCATAGGTTTTTGCTAACTTTAATTTTTCCTTTCAAAGAATAGTTGATGAGTGGTGGTACCATCTTATCCTTCATCAATCCAAACTTTAGAGACGATAGATAATATTCGAGCAGAAAAATCATTTGGAATATTGAAGAGCATGAAAATAAATTGGTACCACCACCAGCTATAAAGTTTTAGTAACACAAGACTCAAGTCATTTATATTATCCTTCGTCCCATGTCTTCTTTTTTCCTTTCCCACTTTCATTGCAGTTTACTAACCAAATACTAGGCGAAATTACTAATTAGTAGAAGTAATCACAAGTGTTAAAATTTTCTGCCTATTACTTTTGATACTACTTTTTTCCCCTAGTCCTATCTCAAATAAGTGCCCCATATATATTCTTCCTCTTTGAGTACCTTAAAATATTCTATGACGACATAATATAATTTTTTTAAATACCTATATAATATGTAAAATTTAATTAGCTTCTTTTAATCAAAAGTGCTCAATATTCTTTGAAAGCAGTGTCAAAAAAGTTAGTTTCTTCGGATCTATTTGATTCACTGTGGATAAGAATATCATAAGATGGATTCCAGGGGCTCAATATCATCCAACTAGATAAGCACCAGCATTTTTCCAGAGCAATAAAGCTTCAGAATTTGAGAAACTTCTCCCCCATTTCTAACAAAATCTTACAAGTAAAGAAGCTACAATTATTAGGCCATTACCACCAATCTTAACCTTTTTTTTTTAAAGTTAAACAATTACCATAAACCTTAATTTCAGGTGTTTATTATCTAGTTCCATCAGTAGTATCTGTAGTAGTTGTTAACAGAAAAAATAGAAAATTACCACTAGATAGTTTCAGCTACACACTAGTCCATCCTTCCTCCTCAGCTCAAAAAGAATAGAATTCACTAGTAATAAATATGGATAAGAAAAGTTTATTCCAATATAATTTCAGTTTAATAGCATGTTTGGCAAACTTCTAAAATCTGCTTATTTTGATAAATGTTTTTTCCAAAAGTACTTTTCAAAAAATTACTTTTGGTGAGAATCCGTTTGTGTTTGATTGGAAAAGCACTTTTGAGCAACAATTAGTGTTTGACAAAACTTTTAAAAATCGTTTCTAAATGTATTTTCTTAAGAGTGCTTATCAGAAAAGTTATTTCGGAGAGAAACTACTTTTTTTTGCTTCTCAAAAACTGTTTCTGCTTCTCCACAAAATCACTTTTTCCCTTCTAAAAGCTTGGTCAAACACCTTATTTTTTTGATTAAAAAACACTTTTGACCCAAAAAAAAGTTACCAAACAGACTATAATTCTAAACCTCCTCCTTGTCAATTGATAACAAGGAAGAGAACAAGGACTAGTAATGAATAGGCAACAAAATATGTAATGATATTTCCAATCTTGGCATAATCAATCAATGTAATATTAATCTTTCCGCTTGACAGATATACAAAGAACAGGAGGTAGGTGTAGGTGTGTACTGCGCCGACGTAATATGCAACAAGATTAATGACCAGAGGTGTAAATTTTGGAAATATTTTTATGTAGTCTTGCTAAGTAAGAAATTTTCCTTTAGAGTTGAAACTCTATAATATTCTTTTTTAAAAAGGGGCAGCCCGGTACATTAAGTTTTCACTATGCGCGGGGTCCGGAGAAGGGCCGGACCACAAGAGTCTATCATACGCAATCTTAGCCTGTATTTCTGCAAGAGGCTGTTTCCACGGCTCCAACTCGTGACCTCCTGATCACATGGCAGCAACTTTACCAGTTATGTCAATGCCTCCTTCTCTCTATAACATTTTTAACGTGGATTATTAATTAATACTAATTATTTATACAAAAATATATATTATATATTTATAGAAAATTGGTATAATTACCCGATACATGCATGTATGTTTTTCCAGTTTACTTTACTCCACCATGTAAACCAAAAATCATCCAACTTATCAAATCCAAGAAGCTTCTATGATGCTTCATTTCACCCGTGCACTCCAAAATATGGCTGATAAGCTTCTTGCGTGATGTCTCAATTGATTTAAAAGCAAGTTACACGTCATTTTCGTCTATTCTAGGTGAGGACTAGTAGGCTCTATCATCATTACATTTGCAAGTATTAGAATAAGCTTAAAACGATCATATGCATGTAGTAATAATAACAACTAGAACTATATAGAAAAGTTACATAGATCATCTCATGTTATAAATGTTACCACGATTATATTGCTTTTTTCTTTCTTTTTAGACATTTCAAAACTTTGAGGCATCACAAGAGAAAAGTGCTTGTCAAGTTCAACAGATAGCATTTAGTAAGTGCAAAACTGACTTTAAAGAACTACACTCATTGTAACGATCCGGTTGATCGTTTTGAAAGTAATAGCCCTGATCCCCTATTTACTACTTCTCCCATATCTATTTCTTTTATTCTGACTTGCCGGGAGGTTTCATTTTGATTTTAAAAATGTTTTGGGATACTTAGTCCCTAAATGGAGGTTTAAGCCTTAGGATTTGGACCGTAGTCGGAACTGTATGAAGACGACTCCGGAATAGAATTGTCTATTCTGTTAGCTCCGTTAGGTGATTTTGGGTTTAGCGACGTATCCGGATTGTATTTTGGAGGTCTGTAGCTCATTCAGGCTTAAAATGGCTAAAATAGGAATTTAAGTTTGAAAGTTTGACCGGGAAGTTGACTTTTTGATGTCGGGGTCGGAATCCAATTTCGAAATTTTTTATAGCTTCGTTATGTCATTTATGACTTGTGTGCAAAATTTGAGGTCAATCGGACTTGATTTGATAGGTTTCGACATCAGATGTAGAAGTTGGAAATTCTTAAGTTTCATTAAGCTTGAATTGGGGTGTGATTCCTGGTTTTAGCATTATTTGATATCATTTGAGGCTTCGACTAAGTCTGTATGATGTTTTAGGACTTGTTGGTGTATTTGGTTGAGGTCCTGAGGGCCTCGGGTGAGTTTCGAATGGTTAACGGATTAAAAGTTGGACTAAAACAGCTGCTGTAAATTTTCTTATGCTAGAAATGCAGAAATCGAGCCCAGGGTCGAGGGCCAGGGTCGAAGGCCATGATCGAGGGCCAGAATCGAAGCAGAACCGAGGAAGGACCGAGGGTTGTCCGGGCAGAATTATAAAACAGGGACTTCGTCCCATTTGTCATTTTTGACAAATTAGAGCTTGATGAGAGACGATTTTTGATAGATTTTCAAGGAAAAACATTGGGGGTAAGTGATTCTAACTCGGATTTGGTCAATATATACGAATATATCATTATTTTCACCATTTAATTAGTGTTTTGAGATGAAAATTTGGGAAAATTTTAGAAATCTCATAGAAACGAATTTTTGAGATTTTGGTGTCGATTCGGAGTCGGATTTGAGTGAAACTGGTATGGTTGGACTCGTAATTGAATGGGTTATCAGATTTTGTGAGTTTCGCCAGATTCCGAGATGTGAGCCCCACTGGCGATTTTTGAGTTAATTTTGGATTTTTATTGAAAAATGTAGTATTTTCTTATGAAATGGATTCCTATAATTTTTGTTGACTCTATCGAATTATTCTGGTTAGATTCGAGTCATTCAGGGTCAGATATTCGTGGAAAAGGCATTCTTACTTGATTGAGTTTGGTTCGAGGTAATTGACTTGCCTAACTTTGTGTGAGGTACCATTTTTGATATATAAGTGTCGTGTACGTGAGGTGACGAGTACGTACACTGGCTAATTGTGTAAAAACCCGATTTTTCTACTACGTAATAACCTGATTTCCTTCTTATTTGAGTTGCATCAGCATGTGTGATATCCGGCTACACTAGAATAGCATGCCTACTTGCCTTAACTGTTGACTTGAACTATGTGCATCATATTTAGTGAATCTACCTGTCTTTCCTTAACTGGTAACTTTGGTTGAACTGTAGAATTTCGTATTGTAACTATTGAATTCTATTGTTTGGCTGCATATTTACTTTGGGACTACGGAATGGTATTCCGGGAGATCCCCTTGTGTTGCATATTTACTTTAGGACTACGGAACGGTATTCCGGGAGATCCTCCTATATTGCATATTTACTTTGGGACTACGGAACGGTATTCCGGGAGATCCTCCTATATTGCATATTTACTTTGGGACTACGGAACGGTATTCCGGGAGATCCCCTTATACTGCATTTGTAATTTGGGACTATAGAACGATATTCCGGGAGATCCCCTTGTACTGTATATTTACTTTGGGACTACGGAACGGTATTCCGGGAGATCCCCCTTGGTCTGCACATTTACGTTGGGACTAAGAGAACGGTATCTTAGGAAATCCCCAGTTGTTATCTATGTGTACTGAGTTGTTGTCTTCTAAGATTTCATTCTTGTTAAATTTTAGTCTTTATTTTATTGCGATATTTCATTTTATCTTATGTTATTATATATATACTAGTAGGGCCCTGATCTGACCTCGTCACTACTCGACCGAGGTTAGGCTTGGCACTTACTGGGAACCGATTATGGTGTACTCATGCTATTCTTCTGCACATATTTTTCATGTGAAGATCCAGGTACTCCTTATCAGCCGCACTATCAGTGAGCCGGGACAGTTTTGGAGATTTCAAGGTATATATGCCGCGTCCGCAGACCTCCGAGTCCCCTTCTACTCTTCCCCATGTCCATTATCTTCTGTATTTTCTTTTGATAGACTCTGATGTATAGAGACACTAGATTTTCCTTTTGTAGTTTGTGATTCACAATGTTCCGGATTTGGGGAATGTTGTATAGTATATTAAGGAGTTGGTTATTGTACATGCCAAGTGGCATGGTACTCAGTTATAGTGTTATTGCTATAGTTAGTTGTTAAATTTATGTTTACATTTCAGTTATTCCGTAAAATGTTATGCTTACCTAGTCATAGAGACTTAGGTGCCATCACGACGTCAAAAGAAGGGGACATTGAGTCGTGACAAGTTGGTATCAGAGCTCTAGGTTCATAGGTGTCGTGAGTCACAAGCAGGTTTATTAGAGTCTCGCGGATCGGTACGAAGACGTATGTACTTATCTTCGAGAGGCTATGGAACTATTAGGAAAGTTTCACTACATTGATTCCTTGTCGTGCGAAAATTGTTGATTTCAAATAAAAAATTCTAAACTTCTATATTCTATTCTCTCACAGATGGTGAGGACACGTACAAGCGGATCTGATTACCAGGCACCCGTGCCCTATGGTAGAGCCACGAGAGGCCGGGGCCGGGGCCGAAGACGTCCACATGGTGTAGCCAGAGTACCCGTACAAGCTACTATAGAGGACCCCCCCCCCCCCAGTAGCTCAAATTGGACGGCAAACACCTAAGGTACCTGTTTCTGCCCCAGTCCTCTAGGAGACTCTAGCCCAATTTATGAGCATGTTCAGCACCTTAGCTCAGGCTGGATTGATTCCACTTACTCCTGTTATATCTCAGGCCGGGGGACGAGCACAGACTCCCATCGTCGGTACTCAAGCGCAGCGGGTTCAGGTCGACCAGGTTCTAGAGATTGTACCAATGCAGCCGGTAGCTCCAGCTCAGCCCGAGGTTAGGGCAGCAGCTTCTGAGGTGGAGCAGCTCGGACTTGAGAGGTACAAGAAGTACCACC
The DNA here is from genome assembly GCA_000715115.1 of Nicotiana otophora. Taxonomy (NCBI): domain Eukaryota; kingdom Viridiplantae; phylum Streptophyta; class Magnoliopsida; order Solanales; family Solanaceae; genus Nicotiana; species Nicotiana otophora. The sequence goes on along the minus strand of AWOL01S0091882.1, from coordinate 7,711 downwards.
CACCTACCTTCAGCGGATTGGCTACAGATGATGCTCAGGGTTTCCTGGAGGAGTGTCATCGTATTCTCCGTACTATGGGCGTAGTGGAGACGAGCGGGGTTTCTTTTATTACATTCCAGCTTAGAGGAGCATTCTATCAGTGATGGCGTGCTTATGAGCTGAGTAGTCCGGATGAGGCAGTTTCACTTACATGGACTCAGTTCTCGGACATGTTTTTGAGAGAGTATGTCCCTCAGAGCCTCAGAGACTCATGGCGAGCGGAGTTTGAGCAGCTGCTCCAGGGATCTATGATTGTGTTAGAGTATACAGTATGTTTCAGTGATTTGGCCCGACTTGCACCGGCCTTGGTTGCCACAGTTTGAGAGAGGGTTCGACGGTTTATTGAGGGACTCCACCCCAGCATCCGGATTAGTATGGCCAGGGAGTTGGAGATGGATATTTTTTATCAGCAGGTTGTGAGTATTTTCAGGATATTGGAGGGCATGCTTGCCCGGGACAGAGAGGAGAGAGAGGCCAAGAGGTCGCGAGAGACTAGTTATTATTCTGGTGCTCGTGCCCCAGCAGCTCGCCATGGTAGGGGTTATGTGAGTCGTCCCGATCATTCAGCTCTTCCAGCTGCCAGTGGTATCCCAGCCCTTACTAGGCCCTAGGAGCCTTATTATGCACTGCCGGTATCTAGTGTGCCTCCTGCATGGGGTGTTCCTAGCTGCCAGTCCAGCAGATGTGGCCCGATCCAGCCACAGCAACCACGCCCTCCCAGAGCTTGTTTTGAGTGTGGCGACGCTCGCCATATGGTGAGGGATTGCGCCAGATTTAGGAGGGCTGCACCTCCACAGACTTCTCAGCCACAACATGCTCCACCGGGTCCTCAAGCTATGATTATAGCACCTGCTGCCACCCCACCTTCTCTGCCAGCCCGAGGTGGAGGTCGGGGAGGTAGAGGTCGCCCTAGAGGGGGACGCCAAACCAAATATTATTCCCTCCCTACTCGTACAGAGGTAGTTGCTTCTGATTCTGTCATTATAGGTATTGTTCCAGTCTGTCATAGAGATGCGCTAGTATTATTTGACCCAGTCTCTACATATGCCTATGTGTCCTCTTATTTTGCCCCGTATTTGGGCATATCTCGGGATTCTTTGAGTTCCCCTATTTATGTGTCTACTCTTGTGAGAGATTCTCTTGTTGTGGACTGCATGTATCGGTCGTGTTTGATTGCTCTTAGTGTTTTTGAGACCAGAGCCGATTTATTATTGCTCAGCATGGTGGACTTTAATATTATTTTGGGCATTGACTGGTTGTTGCCCCATTATGCTATTCTTGATTATCACGCTAACACCGTGATGCTGGCTATGCCAGAATTTCCGCGATTAGAGTGGAGAGGTACCTTAGAGTATACTCTCAGTAGGATTATTTCATTTTTTAAAACTCAACGAATGGTTGAGAAGGGGTGTGACGCGTATCTAGATTATGTGAGAGATGTCAGCATTGATAACCCTACAGTCGAGTCAGTTCCAGTAGTGAGGGACTTTCCAGATGTGTTTTCAGCTGGTCTTCCGGGCATGCCACCCGACAGAGATATTTATTTTGGCATTGATCTATTGCCGGGCACTCAACTCATATCTATTCCTCCGTACCGTATGGCTTCTCCTGAGTTGAAGGAGTTAAAGGAGCAGTTATAGGAGTTTCTTGATAAGGGCTTCATTCGGCCCAGTGTATCACCTTGGGGTGCTCCTGTCTTGTTTGTGAAGAAAAAGGATAGTTCTATGCGTATGTGTATTGATTATCGCCAATTGAACAAAGTCACAGTGAAGAACCGGTATCCTTTGCCTCGTATTGATGACCTATTTGATCAGTTACAGGGTGCCAGAATGTTTTTCAAGATTGACTTGCGTTCAGGTTATCATCAGTTGAAAATTCGGGAGCCAGATATCCCGAAGACTGCTTTTAGGACCAGATATGGTCACTATGAGTTTCTTGTTATGTCTTTTGGGCTGACCAATGCCCGGGCAGCTTTTATTAACTTGATGCACAGTGTGTTCCGGCCTTATCTTGACACATTCGTTATTGTGTTTATTGACGATATTCTGGTGTACTCCCAGAGTTGGGAGGATCATGAGCAACACCTGAGGACTGCGCTTCAGACCTTAAGAGAAAAGAAGTTATATGCAAAATTTTCAAAGTGTGAGTTTTGGCTAGACTCAATGGGATTCTTGGGTCTTATAGTATCGAGTGAGGGGATCCAGGTGGAGCCGAAGAAGATTGAAGTAGTGTAGAGTTGGCCCAGACCGTCCTCAGCTACAGAGATCCGGAGTTTTCTTGGTTTGGCGGGGTATTACCGTCGATTTATAAAGGGTTTATCATCTATTGCAGCTCCTATGACCAGGCTGTCCTAGAAGGGCAATTTTTGAGTTAGTTTCGCCAGATTCCGAGACGTCCCCACAGGCGATTTTTGAATTAATTTTGAATTTATATTGGAAAATGTAGTATTTTCTTATGAAATTGATTCCTATAATTTTTGTTGAGTGTATCGAATTATTTTGGCTAGATTCGAGCCATTCAGAATCGGATATTCGTGAAAAAGGCATTCTTACCGATTGATTGAGCCTGGTTCGAGGTAAGTGACTTGCCTAACTTTGTAGGGGGGAGGGGGAACTCTCCGTAGGATTTGTACTGTTTTTGATATATGAGCGCCACGTACGTGAGGTGACGAGTACGTACATGAGTTAATTGTGTAAAAATCCGATTTTTCTACTAAGTAATAACCTGATTTCTTTCTTATTTGAGTTCCATCAGCATGTGTCGTATCCGGCTAGACTAGAATAGCATGTCTACTTGCCTTAACTATTTACTTGAATTACGTGTAGTATGTTTAGTGAATTTACCTGTATTTCCTTAACTGGTACTTAGGTTGAACTGTAGAATTTCGTGTCGTAACTATTGGATTCTATTGTTTGGCTGCATATTTACTTTGCGACTATGAAACGGTATTTCGGGAGATCCCCCTGTACTGCATATTTACTTTGAGACTACGGAACGGTATTCCGGGAGATCCCCCTATAATGCATATTTACTTTGGGATTACGGAACGGTATTCTGAGAGATCCCTTTGTACTGCATTTGTACTTTGGGACTATGGAATAGTATTACGGGAGATCCCCTGTACTGTATATTTACTTTGGGACTACGGAACGATATTTCGGGAGATCCCCCTGTTCTGCACATTTACGTTGGGACTAAGAGAACGGTATCTCGGGAAATTCCCAGTTGTTATCTCTGTGTACTGAGCTGTTGTCTTCTATGATTTTATTTTTGTTAAATTTTAGTCTTTATTTTACTGCGGTATTTCGTTTTATCTTGTGTTATTATATATATACCAGTAGGGCCCTGACTTGACCTCGTCACTACTCGACCGAGGTTAGGCTTGGCACTTACTGGGTACTGATTGTGGTTTACTCATGCTACTCTTCTGCACATGTTTTTCGTGTGCAGATCCAGGTACCCCTTATCAGCCGTATTATTAGTGAGCCGAGACAGCTTTGGAGACTTCAAGGTATTTTTGTCGCGTCCGCAGACCTCCGAGTACCCTTTTACTCTTTCCCATGTCCATTATCTTCTGTATTTTCTTTTGATAGACTCTGATGTATAGAGACACTGGATTTTCCTTCTGTAGTTTGTGATTCACGATGTTCCGGGTTTTGGGAATGCTATGTAGTATATTGAGGAGTTGGTTATTGTACATGCCAAGTGACATGGTACTTAGTTATAGTATTATTGTTATAGTTAGTTGTTAAATTTATGTTTTCATTTCAGATATTCGCAAAATGTTAGGCTTACCTAGTCATAGAGACTAGGTGCTGTCACGACGTCATAAGGAGGAAAAATTGGGGCGTGACACTAATGGTGCATAAACATCAATTAATTAAGTGGAGGAGACACCTATGTTTCATTCCATTAATTTGACAATCATAAACTTGTCTACAAACTACCTTTAATGCATGCATGGTCTTACTCAAAGAAACATGCGTATATATACCTTCTATTTCTCAACGAGTCATTTTCAAATTCTTCTTTATTTATTGTTATCAAATACGTGTTATTGCCATGAAGACAATGTTACATAGAGTTTGAGGCTTTAAGCATTAATTTGTCCCATTTATTTCGGCTTAGTCTTCGACCCCTTTCTTCACTTAAAAGAGTAGCAATTTGATCAGTCACCATTATGCGCGCATCTGATTTAATATCTCATTCTATGAAGCAACTCCACTGTTAAGAAGCCAAATATGCTTGGATGTTGACATGGACAATTGGTGAAAGTTATATAGACGATGACAAGTGGCAAAAAGACCCAAAATAAATTCTAGTTTTCCTCCCATGTCTTTGTACTATACCGTCATATTTTAAACCATCAACGTTTTTTCCTCTTAGGCCTCTACACCTTCTTAAAACCCTCTCCTCCAAAGCACACTCTCATTGGAACAAAACATTTCAAGAAAATGAATTGTCACAACAGCTACCTAAAATGGACATTCTTTCTTATTTTTCTTACCACCTGCAGATTTTCTATAGCAAAACAAACAAACCTCACTTCAGATATACCCAAATTGGATCAATTCTTGAATGCAATCTATGAATGGAGGGCTAATCAGCAGCAAAAACAAGCAGATACCGGTCTAAAATTACTTGAAGCTCCCACTGTAGTAGCAGGGGTGCTCTGTTTTTTAGCAGCCTCTATATCAAGTGCTGGTGGGGTTGGAGGTGGAGGTTTATATGTACCAATTCTCACTATAATAGCTGGTGTAGACCTCAAAACAGCCTCCAGCTTTTCTGCATTTATGGTCACAGGTGGCTCTATTGCTAATGTTGTTTGTAACATGTTCATTAAAAATGGTGGCAAGATTTTGATTGATTTTGATATAGCATTGCTGTCGCAGCCGTGCATGTTATTGGGTGTTAGCATTGGAGTTATATGCAACCGTGTTCTCCCGGAATGGCTCATCACTATACTATTTGCTGTTTTTCTTGGTTTTTGCACTTTCAAGACATGTAAATCAGGGTTTTGTTTTTGGAGGTTGGAATCGGAAGTGGAGGTGATGAGGAGAAATGGGAATCAAGAATTGGAGAATGGGTTGCTGAAAAATGAAAGTTTTGGTGGAGCTGAGCCTTTGTTGGAGAAGGAAGAAAAGGGATTAGGAAGCAGCAGCATTCCATGGATGAAAATGGGAGTGTTGGTGATGTTCTGGTTTTCCTTCTTTTTCCTCTACCTTCTTCGTGGAAATCGATATGGACAAGTATGCCCTGTTTTGTTTACACGTATCTTTTTTCATTTGTCTTATTTTTCCTTTTTTGGACACTTCATGCCATAACTGAGTCCTAGAGATATGAATTTATTTCCAAACAAATCAATAATTTGGTGCTCTCATTTCTCGCACTGGTTACTAAAATTACCTAGAGGCTAGAGACCTTCGCACTTTACTGAACTTCATAAAATCCTCTTCTCCTTTTCCCTTCTAAGGCCAAGCTCAGTTGTATTTCACATCATTAGAATGTAATGCTGAATTCTGTTTTTATACTACTTTTGGCATCACAAATATATGCCCAATTCCTGTGCTCTTGAGAATTTCTGTCCTCTTCCCCTGTTAAAAGTAATAATTGCGACCAAAAACATGATCTAGTTTGTGTTGAGACCTCTGTTTTAAAAGGCGTTTCTGGGGCGAGCCCTGGGGTAAGGCGTACCAAAAACATCCTGGGGCGATGGTGTGGGACGAAAGTCTCAAGAGGCGTACACCCCGCAATTTGGGGCGTTCGGAAGCCTTTTTTTTAAGTAAGAAGTAAGCCCCATAGACTTTTTCAAATTAGAACAAAATTTGTTGAATTAGTCCTTCATATAATACTTAAATTCTCAAAAGTCAGTTTGGTAATTACTCAAAAGTATTAAATTTAAAAGTAAAGACCCTTTTTATTGAGTTAAACCCTAATTCATGGTTTTTCCAATTTTTTATCTTGTCCGCTAGTCTGCTAATATCTCCCAAAAATAACGAATATTTAATTTTTTATACAAATACAAAGAGAACTATATTTTTCTTCATAACAGCAAATTCAAAGTTCAAATTGCATGTTAATCATCCTTTTTGTTCTTCCATATAGAAAACTTTATTCTTTTAGACTAAAATTACTTGTGCTTGTAAGTAACATATAATAGATTGTTTTGATTATTTTTTTGTGGGGATGGAGCACACATATATATAGTTTTCTTCAATTTTTATGTAATTTTACCCGGTTATAAATATTAACTGTTATTATATTATTTTATAAAATATTAAAAATTAAATACCTATGGGGCTTACGTCCCACTGAGGCATATATAAAACGACATGCCTTACGCCCACGCCTTTTAAAACACCTGAGACCATGAAAACTAAAATTGGGAAAAAATAGAGCGTAAGAATCTTTTAAGTGTTAAGTTACTTGTTTGTAACATTGTAACAGAAATTGATTGATCAATGTGCAGGGGATTATTCCTATGGAGGTGTGTGGAGTTGGATATTGGATCATCTCATTAGTGCAGTTTCCTTTGGCTGTCATCTTTACATCATGGATCTTGTATAATAGAGAAACTCAGCATAACATACCTTCCCAAAAGCAGGTATTTATCCATTAAAACCAAATTATCTGCCTTTTAAGAATTTTGCACAAAAAGAGACATTTAATAGCCTTAATCACAAACTTATGTGGCATTACTATCATTTATCTCTCCTTAAACATGCAACTGTTAACACTTCATTGCAAAAGTAATACGTACATCACTTCTTTGTTTTTTCTAAAACATCAAATCAGGTGCAGCTCAATGGATCTCATGACCTAAGACGAAACCATATTGAGAGACCCTTAAATTTATTTTATAAAATATTTACACTAACAATAAAATTTACTTTCTAAACAATAAATTAATCATTTAAGACAAAAAATAAGCAAATTTCAAAACAAAATACTAGAAAGAAGAGCACAAAAAATAAAGTGATGGACTATCGGATGTTGAGGTCCACAAATTTTGATTAGGCTATCATTACAAATAAGAAAAAGAAATAAACGTACATAACATAATAGCTTAAGTTTTGAGCATTAACGGTGTCAAAAATATTTACTCCTTATGATCAATTTAAACAATAATTATAGTTCATTCTATTAAGTAGCACTTATTGGTTAATATCTAAAATAAATCATAAATAACCTAATATAATATGTCGAATTACTCTAAAATAAATGGTGCATGAATGCTTTTGTGTTCATGCAATTTGAGAGAACATTGTAATAAAAATTTATTATATTGTCGATATATATAAACTTAAGTCCTATATATAAAAAGAATAAAATTAAAATTGAAGACCGTGGCAAATATAATAATTAATCAGTAAAGAAAATTATCATAATTTATGATATAAAATATCCTCAATCAAATAAAAAAAATGTTATAACACTTTTCTTTATATTAATTATTTATATAATATATAGTAATAATAATTAGAAGAATTTAAAATAAATTTGGGACCTAAGGGAACGGCCTTACTGTCCATGCCTTTAGAGCGGCTGCTCCTGCGTCAAATGTTTTGGAACAAATTCATTTAGCTAATACAACTACGAGAGAGTAACTTGGCTCGTTTATTAAATAAATGCAGGAAGGAAGCAGTGAAACAAAACATGGACCTTCAGGGAA
>AWOL01S0091879.1:13797-26436 GCA_000715115.1 Nicotiana otophora | reverse complement strand
ATCCTTTTTATATGGAAGTGGAGCTTTGGTCCAGACTGGTGTGACCCACATACCCCAGAATGTGCCCCTTGCAAAGCTTGGAGTGCTTCTTCTTCCCCTAAGCATCGCAAGAGTACTCCTTCGAATTACCTTATGTATAGAGTATCTTTGTAGTAAAGGAAGCGAGGTGCACGGCAACAGATTTCAGTCCTTCTCCTCGGATTTTCTGGAAGTATCCCATAGCATAAGTAGTCGATAATGGGTTGTCGACATTCTTCTTTCTCAACTTCAAAAACAGCGACAAGATACTTGAGTTCATTTTCTTCACCTTCAGCCTCATTTAGCAGCGGTACTACCCATTTTTGGCAGACAATAACTTGCGCTTGTTCAGGCAGAGTTAATGATGAAGCTAGGGCAGCTAAAGCATCAGCCTTCTTATTTTCTTTCCTTGGCACATGCTGAATAGTCACATCACCGAGCCACCCTATTAAATTTTTAGCGTAATCATAATATGGGCATAGTTTAGGCTTCTTGACCATGTAACTACATAGAAGCTGATTGACCACTTACTGAGAGTCACCAAAGACTTGCAATTACAACTGCTTCATTTCGACAGCCATTTCAAGCCCAAGTATTAGTGCTTGATACTCAGCAACCTTGTTTGAGCAGAGTTGCGTCAACGTAAAAGAGTAGGGCATAACTTCACCTTGAGAAGTGACAAATACTACACCAGCACCAGCTCCTTCGCGATGTGTAGCACCATCAAAGTACATCTTCCATGGAGGCTGAACTTCAATGACCATTGCGTCCTCATCAGGTAGTTCGTCAGTTAGCTCCCAATCATCAGGTATATGGTGATCTGCCAAGAAGTCCGCTAACGCTTGTCCTTTTACAGCCTTTTGAGGGATGTACACGATTTCAAATTGTTGAAACTGAAGGTACCACCTTACTAGTCGATCACTAAGGACAGGTTTTGACATCACGAACTTGATGGGATTTGCTTTAAAAACAAACGAACGACATGAGCTTGAAAGTAGTGCTTCAACTTTTGAATTGAGAAGACTAGCGCCAAACATAACTTTTCAATTGGCGAATAATTCATCTCGTTTGGTACCATCATCATGCTCAAGTAGTAAAGGGATTTTTATTTCCATTCACTATTTTCTTGTGCCAACAGCGCTCCAACAGACCTTTTCTTGTGCCGAAATGTATAGTATCAGCGGCTTTCCAAGTATAGGGGCTGCCAAAACTGGAGGCTTCATCAAGTAGGATTTAATGCTCTTAAAGGCATTGCTACACGCTTGGTCCTATTTGAAAGGGACACCTTTCTTCATAAGGCGACTGAATGGTTGGCACCTTCCAACTATATTTGAGATAAATCTCCTAAGGTACGCTAACTTTCCTTGTACACTTTTCAATTCGTGAATATCCCGAGGTTCAAGCATTTTCAAGATTTCATCTACTTTTTCTTGATTAATTTCTATCCCTCGATGTCGGACAATGAAACCAAGGAACTTTTTGGAAGTAACGCCAAAGGCGCATTTCAATGGATTCATCCTAAGTTTGTACCTCCGGAGCAACTCAAACACCATTCTCAAGTCTTTCAAGTGGTCTCCCCTCTTTCTTGATTTTACCACCAAGTCGTGCACATAGCATTCGACATTTTTGTGGAGAAGGTCGTCAAAAATATTCTGCATATCCCTTTGATAAGTAGCACCAGTGTTCTTCAAGATAAAAGGCATTACCATGTAGCAATAAATACCCTTGGGGGTGAGAAATGCAGTAAGCTCTTCATCTTTTGGTGCCATGCGAATTTGGTTATAGCCTGACGAACCATCTATAAATGACATTGTCCCATACCCAGTAGTAGCATCGATCATCAGCTCTGGAATAGGAAGCGGGAATTCATCTTTGGGACACGCATTGTTGAGATCCCTGAAGTCGACGCACACTCGAATCTGGCCATTCTTCTTCCTTACAGGGACAATACTTGAAACCCATGTTGGGTATTTAACTTCACGAATAAAGCCAGCTTTGATGAGTTTGTTAACTTCGGTTTCAATCAAGGGAACCAAGTCTGGCCTAAAGCGCCTTTGGGCTTGTTTAACAGGGCAAGCACCATTCTTCACGGCAAGGTGATGGACTGCTACTTTCGGGTCCAAGCCAAGAATCTCTTTGTAGCTCCAAGAAAAGACATCCCTGAACTCCTTGAGTAACTCAATATAAGTGCCTTCTTCATCCACTTCTAGTAAAGCACTTAGGTATGTGGGTCTTGGTTCTTCATCGGTGCCAAGGTTAATTTTTTTTAAGACATCAACTGTAGTCTTCACTCCTTCTTCAAGTTCACGTGGAGCATCTTTCACATCTTCATCTTCTTGAGGGTCCCCATCGTTGAAGGATATGTGATAATACGGTGAAACATAGTCCAATTTCTCGTCATCCTCCATTAGAGATAAAACACCATGCTCGCCTTGTGCAGTAATATGATACGAAGAACCCACACTTTCTTCATCTTCATCACGTTCTTTAGTGTAGACCACAGTGTATGGCTTCACTTTCAGTACCTCATCACACGAAACCATGACTTTTATTTGTCGCTTCATTCTAGAAGGAACCAAACTTTGGAAATCTTTAGAGATCTTCTGAATTTTGGGCAAAGCGGCTGTTTTTGTATTTCGATAATTTCTCTGGAACTTATTCCCCTTCTTAATGAACCCAATCTCTCAAATACAGAAGTTCTCACAGTTGATTTTCCAAGTCGATCAAAGACAGAAAGCCTGTTAGAAGCGGCAGATTCGTCTTCTAAAGTGATATAATTGTTGCTCGCCCTTCTTATGGAGATGCACACTGGTGACGGTTGCTTGTATCTCAAACCTTCACATGGTTGCCTCATTGCATCTTCTGATGGGAGCTTCCCTAACTTTGACAGCTCATTGGGATTGTATCCAGCTTTTGCAAATAGCCTGTAAGCATTAGGATCAAAATCTTCATCTGTTCGCTTTGTAGGGAGTGCTACATTCTGCAAACGATTTTGGGCTACAAACCTTGCAAGTGGCTTTGAGGATAACTTTACTGCCTCAATTTGTTTTACCGGAAGATTTAACTCCTTTAGCATGTTAGTTTGGAGATTAGATGATTCGCATTCATCTTTCTTTATTTTAGGGACATATTGGAGTGCAGGACTTACTTTCTTGTCATAAGACGCAATATCCCCTCTATGAGATTTATTCGTGTTGGGTTGTACCTCCTTAGTAATAGCTTTGGCTCTACCAGCAATCACCTCATCTCTTTTAGTTGTGGGCTCGTCATTCTTTCTTTTCATTCCATCATCAGCTTTTAGCTCCTTCACAATGCGGTTCTTTATGTAAAACTTTGCATCGGCGAAGTCTGACTAAGCCTCGTGAATCACTCATCATCAGCAACTATCTTCTTCTCGACTTCACCCTTNTCCTTCCGAGCAAGACGTTGTATGAAGTCTTTGCATCGATCACATGCAGCCATGCACTTGATTGCATATCTTCAATGGTGATTCCCAACCTGATCGCACCTATGGCTTTTTTCCCCCTTGGTTGAATCCTTGGATCATCACACGACTTTCTGAGAGTTCGTTCATGGGAATACCAAGTTCTTTCACAGTGTGAATTGGCAAAATATTCACTGAGGATCCTCCATCAACCAAAATTCGATTTACCTTTTCATCACACATATAGCCAACCAGGTACAATGGGTGGTTATGAAGAGTGTCACCTAGCAAAAGATCGTCATTTGTGAACGTGATGTTTTCCTCACAAGCATTAACTTCTTGAGGAGTGGACTCGATGAGCTTTTTCGAAGATGGTGCCAATGATAGGTCATCACTCTTTTCTTCCCCTTCGTCAGCATGGCAACAGGAGACATCAATACCCCCACGGGAAATCTCCGTGCAGAACCAACTTGGTAAAAACTCCTCCAAGGTCACTGGATGTCGTAGCTTTTGAGGGTGGTGCACCTCCACTTTTGCTTTCTTTAAGTGCTTAACTGGATTCCACCTCCTTGGTCTTTTTACCATCATTTTCCTTGTTGGTTGTTCTACTGATTCTTTTCGTGGGCTCTTTCTATATTGCCTACGACGAGTCACCAACGTCCAACCTTCATCATCCTTAGGTTGATCGTCTTCAACTTTGTTGTTTTCTAGTAATTCTTCATCTTTACTTTCTTTAAAACTACATAATTCATCTAGACTGAATGAGCCAAATGTGATAGAGACTTGGTTTGCGCTTGATTTCTCATCTTCAAGCACGATCTTCTTTTCACGAGCCAAGTCCATAACTTTGTCCTTGAAGACAAAGCACTTCTCCAGATAGTGGCTCATAAGTCGATGATATTTGTAGTAATTTGGGTCATCAGTTTTACCAGCTTCATTTGGCCACTTCATCTCCGGAAGCTCAATGAGATTTAACTCGAGGAGTTCTTCGAAAATGGCTGGGACAACAGAATCCTGAAATGAGTACTCTTTCTCTTGGATTTCTTTTAGAGTCAACTTTCCACTTGGCTTATCTTGAAATGAAGTGGATTTCATACTCTGCTTCTTGCTCACCTTTATCGTGAACTTCACAGGTGATGTATTGACATTCATAGCTTCTTTGTTTTCAGATCTTGGTACAAACTTGCTCCATTTTCTAACTTCTTGCTTGTCGTTCCCTTTGCGAGGCTCATAGATGGGAAGCCTTTAATTTCCAGCGGAGGCCATGCTCAATTCCAAGTCATGGGCATGAGTTGCAAGTTCTTCAAATGTGCTAGGCTTGATACCTTTTAAGATGTAGCGCAATCCCCAATGCATGCCTTGGATGCACATCTCTATGCCAGAAGCTTCACTAAGCCTGTCTTTACAGTTGAGGCTTGCGTTCCTCCAACGATTGATAAAGTCCATAACTAGTTCACCCTTCCGTTGACGAGTATTTGTGAGTTCCACCATGCTCACAGAGCGCCTTGTGCTATAAAAGCGATTCAGGAACTCTTTCTCTAGTTGATCCCAACTATCATCCCGCCTCGAGGTTTGTATACCAATCAAAAGCATTTTCTTTTAGTGAGCGGACCAACTGTTTGACAAGGTAATCTCTATAAGTCCCAGCATTGTTGCATGTCTCAACGAAGTGCGCCATATGTTGCTTTGGATTGCCTTTACCATCAAACTGTTGAAACTTTGGAGGTTCATAGCCAGCAGGCATCTTCAACATATCGATCCTTGCAATGTACGGCTTTGCATATGTAAGGGAGGACTTGGTAGCAACTTCATATTTATTCTTAATAGTTCCTTCAATGAACTCCTTTAGTTGATCGATGGGAATTATCCCTTCAGATGAGACAGGGATAGCCTTAGCGGATGCTACTCGTATCGGGGGAGAATCAATCTCTGAAACTTCTAGGAGCTTTCCAGGTGCATGGGTGGATTCTTCTTCCATCAAGATTCCCACCCTGTTTGTTCCCTTGTCAATTCTAGCATCTTGATTTTGCATGCACTTGGTCAAGCCAGCGGGCGATTGCTCCTGTCAAGTTCGACAACTACTCTTCCATAGATGAAGTGTTTGTCACCATAGCTTGCATGATTGTTGTAGATGATGGGGAGTAGCATGGATTGTCACACATATTGATTCTCGAATGGCTCACGCTATGCGGTGTAAGTGGGGATGATCCATCCTTGAAGAATCATCATCTTCCTTCACAATTGAGTTCTGGGATCCGGAGAGGTCAAGTAGAGCAAGGGTTTTATTGATCTTTTCAGCAACATTGCTTCCTCCTTCGGGTACGTTTGTGGAAGATCTTGCTCCTTTTGAGGAAAAAGAACCGAAAACAAGGGTTGATACGGACGACACTTGGGGTGCTTGTTGTCCAAACGAGCTTGCTTTGCTCCTCATAACTGCTCCAAAGCTTCCAAAGGTAACATCGGGGATGCTTTCCACATCAGCATAGAACTTGGAATTAGCAGCCTTGGTGGAACTTGAACTGGAGTTGATTTTCTTTGAAACCATTTCAATGTTCTTGAACTTTGGTGATTTGAAAAGTTGAGATGAGAGGTAGAAATCGTCCCACTGGGCGTGTCAATTTGTTTGCAATAAATTTGTGTAGAAAAATAAAACTACAATCACAAACAACTATAAAGAAAAAATTTTATTGATAAACATTGCAGGTTACAACTCTGTTTATCCCTTGATTCTTCCCTCCGATTTTTATACGTAATAAGAGGGCCTTAGCGGCGTATTTTGCGAACATATGATGATATGCATCTCCTTGATGTATTTGATGATCAAGAAACATATAGCAACACTCTATTTGGATCTTGAATGTTGCTAGAACTTTAAGCAAGACATATTTGACATGTCTTTGATCTCTAATGAATATTCCATGAATGTTTATGGAATTTCGAGATCGTATATGTGATCTCTTTGTGCACTATGGGATTGCTGAGATCGTCTTTGAAGGACATATGTAGCCTTATTTATAGGGATGAATTAGGGTTTTGGTAGAGTAGCCACCAAGTAATCCTAATAGACTCCTAATATTTCAAGAGTCATCTTGAATTTAGGATTTATCTTGATCTGTTAAAATTTCAGTATTTACAAATTCCCCCTACTTCAAGGTTTGTCGAGGTGTAGGCTTGCTGAAACATGAAAACGAGACTTGAAGTACCCGACCATCACAACAGATAATCTTAAAATATGAAGTTTTTGATATGCAGGAGGAAGAGATGAAGGGCAGAACTGGTCCCACTAGGTGTGCCAATTTATTTGCAATAAATTTGTGCAGAAAAATAAAACTGCAATCACAAACAACTATAAAGAAAAAGATTTTATTGATAAACATTGCGGGTTATAACTCTGTTTATCCTTTGATTGTTTCCTCCCATTTGTTACCATAATTTGTAGACAATAAATTTGCGTCAAAAAAATAATCGAGACTAAAAAATATTGCAACAATCGTAGTATTTTATTTTAAATATTTTAGTGTACAATCTCTATGAATCTTTTGATTCTTCTTTCCAATAGTAAATTCATTCAAGGGCCTTTGAGCTTGATCTTGATTCTATTATTGTTTCCACGAACGATGATCTTGAATTCAACTAGCACGAACTTTGATTTGAACTCGTACTCATTGAATCTTGACTTGTTCTTCGTTCTTGAGCTTGAAGTTCTTCGTTCTTGAGCTTGAACTTGATTTCTTGAACTTGAACTTGATTTTTTGAACTTGAACTCGATTGCTTAGAGCTTGAAACTTGTAGAGAAATTTGCGGCGTTTGATCCACGAGCTCTTTTTTGCTTCTTGTTATAACTTCTGGTATTTTTTTCTGGGTTATAAAGACCCCTATTTATAGTTGTGGAAGGGAGGAGTTGTGATAAGAACAAACTCTTTCCGACCAATCAAATTGAAGTGTGACATGGCCGCATTTGATTGGCCAGAACATATCACTTGCACGGCGCGGTTTCTAATGTGACTTGACATGCCTTGTCGTTTTGACACGTGGCATGATCCTATTGGCTCTTCCGTTTGACTTGGCGCGTCACGTCATTTGACACGTGGCACCAAATTGGGCCTATAGGAATATGACATCTTCAGCCTAATGAAGTGGGCTCATCACTTTAGCCCAATGGAATAAGATTTATTTATTTAATCCATACATATTGGATTTATATAATTAATCCAATTATATTAGCCCATAATATTTATTTGGACTAGTATATTAAAAATATAATCCAAATTATTTATTGGATTTGAATCCAATAAATTTTACATGCTTACACTAAGCATTAACTACAACCCTTCCTATATTTGCTTATTTTTTGTTAGTCCACAATTGTTGAACTCTATGCATCAAAGCTCAACTTATAAGATAGAAAAGCTCACATCTTTTAACCGATGTGAGACAAGAGTATTTCCCAATTTTCGACCGAAATCGATCGGAATTTTTGAAAAATATTAATAAAAAATTATTTTCCCATTTCAGCCGATGTGGGACAAAAATATAATTTTAAATTCCGACCGAAATCAGTCAGAATTTTTGAAATATTTTAATAAAAAATTATTTTCCCATGGAAAAACCCACTACTTCTCTTCCCATGGAATATTTATTTACTAATCTATCTATTTTATTATTTGTTTCTTTCTTTTTTTTTAATGTAAAAAAGAGAGCATTAAATAAGGATTCCATAAATCAATAAAAAATTATTTTCCCATGGAAAAACCCACTACTTCTCTTCCCATGGAATATTTATTTACTAATCTATCTATTTTATTATTTGTTTCTTTCTTTTTTTTTAATGTAAAAAAGAGAGCATTAAATAAGGATTCCATAAATCAATAAAAAATTATTTTCCCATGGAAAAACCCACTACTTCTCTTCCCATGGAATATTTATTTACTAATCTATCTATTTTATTATTTGTTTCTTTCTTTTTTTTTAATGTAAAAAAGAGAGCATTAAATAAGGATTCCATAAATCAATAAAAAATTATTTCAAGTGAATAAAATTATGATTACATTTTAATGCAAAAATATACTTAGTTATTTTTTCTAAAATTTCATTTATAATCCTGAAATAACACATTAATTATTTTATATAAAATAATATATTAACTAATCATAACTCAATATATCGTACATTGGTTAAGCAATTGGTATACAAGCTAAAAGCTATATTCAATATATATATATATATATTGTTTATTTATTGTTTAAGTATATATTGTTTAAGTATTAAATATTATTTATTTAAAAGCTATTTATATAAAGGTTGACAAAAATCGACCGACTTCGGTCGCTAATATTATTAAATTTATATTTAATTATTTAAAATTATTTTTCCGACCGAACTCGGTCGGAAATATTTAATTATAACTTATTCCGGTTGGTAAATTAAATATATATAATTTATGTTATATTAAAAACCAATTGCCTAGGGCGGGAAATCATAATTTCAAATATTCCGACCGAAATCGGTCGGAAATTTTGAAAAAATTTAATAAAAATTTATTTTTGTATATTATATACAAGTATGACTAGGTCTTGGACAAATATTGACCAATTTCCGACCGAAATCGGTCGGAATTTTTATTTTTTTGGCGTGAGACTACTATTTCCGTTGTGAGAAATATTTTCTTTGGCTTTTGCGACCAATTTACCTAATTTTCGACGGATTTCGGTCGATTCTTTTTCCGACCGACTTCGATCGGTATTCTGTGGACGAATTTTACCAGTTTTCTAGTAGTGCTACCGCGGAAGGAAACAATATAATATCTAAAAAACAAGTAACATGTCTAGAATGAGTTTGCTACCGCTGGAAGAAATCAACAAGCTAGCAATTGAGTTAGCAGATTCTATCCACGAGCCTCATCTCTCACGTCCTAAACACATGCCACACGATATAACGTGCCCATTAAGTGCTACCGACAGAGTACCCAATAAGTCTCATTGACCATCCTCTAAGCGCAGGAACAAAATTAGTCTGGGCTTATCCGTTGAAGAGTAGAGGTAGCAGTTCAAGCACTAGAATGCATATATCTTTTTATTCGTCTCTTCCGCCAACTGAAAGTTGAATCTATCTTTTCTCAATTTCTCCAATTTGCTACCATCCCATCCCCTTGGGAAAATCAACCATATGTTCTCAAGATCGTAACTCTACAACAAACTCAGAAAATTACTTGACGATGTTGTCCCAATCTTCTTGGGTTGAATTTAAGGAGGCAAATTCTCCTCATGCTACAAGAAAAATGCTAATTACATGGGATTTTACCCTAGAATTTTATTTGCAGATAATACCTGCGGACTTTCATGGAAAAAATTAAAATTCCTAAATTTGGAATATTTTACATGCAAAAAATATTTCATAAAAAAATCCATAGGTAATTTTGGTGCCATAAGGCGCCAAAATATTTACTAGGAAATTACCAAGGGAAACTAATCGGCAAGTACACTTTCACAGGGAAATTCACAGGTAATTAAACAAAGAAAATGAAAAATATTTCCTATGATAATCCATAGGAAAATCCCTAGGTAGTGCTACATGCGAATTTACATGGGCATGTTTTCTTAGGAATTTACCTGGGGATTCGCTTATTTGAAAAATTACCTGGGGATATTGTTGCTGCGGATTTAGCTAGAGATTTTTTATGGGGGATTTACCTGGGGATTGTCTTAGCTGGGGAATCAACTAAGGGTGTTCTTGCTGTGGATGTAGCTGGAGATATTTTCTTGAAAAATTACTTGAGAATTTTCTTACTTGAAAAAATACCTAGATATTTTGTTGCTATAAATTTAGTTTAAAACAATTCTTGGCGAATTGCTTATTTGGAGAATTACATGAGAATTTTATTATTATGATTTTTGCTAGAAACTTGTTCTTGGTGATAAAGCAAGGAATTTTCATACTTGAAAATTTATTTGAAATTTTGATTGGGGATTTGATCTTAGGATTAGATAGAAATGTTAATGTTGTTGCTTTAGTTGAATATATAATACTTGAAAATTTACCTGAGCATTTCATAGTAAGATATTTCAATTTGAATTTCTATAAATACTTAAAAAATATTATTTTAAATTTAAAAAATATATTCTTTCTAAAAACTACAAAAACTTGATATAGAAAATACTTTCTTTGGTGTTAATTTTATCTATTATATATTTTATCAATTGTGTAGGCAAATATAGCTACAATACTGACTCTATATAAAACTTAATGATATATACATGTTCAGATCGAACATTACAAGCCATTAAACACAATATAGTTAGTCATTACTTTTTTAACAAATTCAATAATAAAATAATTAACATATTTCTAGATCAAGAACTAAAATTTTAATATAGTTGATATGAATGGATATAACAAAACTAAGATACGACTATGTCTCGCATACTTTAATTATTATCATCTGAAAATATACTAAATTGTGCATAAGTGCATGATTTACGTTTAATTTTTAAGCAGAGAAGAGTTATATTACATTTACAAAAATGTAACTAACTTTGGCAAAATACATTGACAGCCCCTTAAAGTTGTCCTCACTTTTCACTTAAACACTTTATCTTAAGTTTGTTCCATTTGAATACTTAAATCATGTCTTTACTGTGTTATTTGAACACAAAAAGCTGACATGGTAAAACAAGTGTTTCTCACATTTTTAAAACGCGGGAAATGATCCGAAAAATAAACTCTTCATACTTCTTGCCAGAAAAATGAGTAACTTACGCCGGAAAATGAATAATTGTTGCCTAACAAATGTTCCTCAGCAGTTCAAAAAGAACCGGAGATGAAAATAGGTGCAATGTCCACATTGCTTTTCTGTTTCTATGCCATTAAGCTTTATGATTTCAATTTTGTCACGACCCAAAATGAACCCGTCGTGATGGCGCCTATCGTGGTACTAGGCAAGCCGACTATTCAGACATTTCCAACACTTTAAATCTTTGAAAGATACTAAAGCAGTTTAAATAAAAGAAATTCTCTTAAAATAGGATAGAAAATCATAACGTAATACATAAATTCTTCCCAAAACCAGGGTGTCACTGAGTACATGAGCATTTATGAAAAAAGATAAAGTCTAGTATATTGTCTAATAAGCAATACTAAATAAATAAACTGAAATATAAGGAAGGAGAGTCAAAGTCTGCGAACGCCAGGCAGCTACCTCGATGATCTCCGAAGGTCTGGACTCTGCAAGTCAGCAACCGCCGTGATCGGAAGCACCTGGATCTGCACACAAGGTGAAGGGTGTAGTATGAGTACAACCAACTCAATAAGTAACAAATCTAATATTTGCACTGAAAGTAATGACAAGTCCAATTATTACAGTCCACTTTCAACATTTAATTACGAAAAGTTATAGAAACTATGACAATGATATCTTGGATATCTATATTCTACAAGTGAAGGTACAAGAATTTAGACATGTTTCCAACAAGAACTTAGACATGCTTTTAGATTTCACAACCAAACTTAACACATAACAGGGAAGATCCAGCCCAGGACAGATCCAGCCCAAATGCAAATAAACAGGGCAGATCCAGCCCAAATATCATAACTGCTAGCATTGCGCCCATTGCAAGTGTACAGACTCCAAAAAGGACGATTCAGCCCAAGTGCTATAATAAGCCAAATACTGGAATCAATCAATAAAGCATATTACGGCGTGCAGCCCGATCCCATAAATATCACTCACAATAAAACCCTCAGCATCACTCAGCCACTAATCATTTCAATCTCTCGGCTCACCAAAATCATGTTATTCAGCCCACACAATAATGATATGTCGTAGCAAATAAGGACAACAGAAACCGAGACATATTATGCAAACAATAGTTGTGAGTGAGAGTAAAATGACAATTTAAGCAAATAGTTCAACATGTATCTTAAACGAAATTTCTAACATGATTGACAGCTCAATTATTCTATCACATGGTAAAAATACAGGTAACATCAAGCTTAATCAATTATTCAGTTCCCCGGAATCGACCGAGTCATAATTCTTACGGTGCACACCTACAGACCCGTCACCTGGAAAATGCGTCACCTCAACACCAATCACATAATATAAAATTTGGGGTTTCACACCCTCAGAACCAAGTTTAGAAGTGTTACTTACCTCAAACTGTGCGAAACTCTACTCCAACAATCCCTTGCCTCGCAAAACG
>AWOL01S0091879.1:0-12677 GCA_000715115.1 Nicotiana otophora | reverse complement strand
AATCTAGCCACAAATAGTTCGATACAATCAACACGAGCTAAAGGAATCAATTCCATATGAAATTACTAAGCTTTTAATTAAAAGTCAAAAAGTCCACTCAGAAGTTAGCCCCGAGCCCACGTTTTGGAATCCAATAAAAGTCACAAAATTTGGAAGCCTCCACGAGTCCAAGCATACTAAATTTACCAAAATCCAACACCAAATCGACACCCAAATCCCCAATTTAAACTCTCAAAATCCCTAGTCTCAAACCCCAAAATTCCACCTCAAAACACATAAACTAGGTGGGGGAAATTCAATGGGAAAACACGATTATTGAATAAAAATGATCACAAGTGACTTACCTCAAGAAACCCCTCGAAAATGCTCTCAAATTTGCCTTAGACCGAGTTTGCAAAGTCCAAAAAGAGAGAAATCACGAAACCCTTTGGATTTAAACACTGCCTAGTTATCCTGCTTTCGCGGTCCTAAAATCTGCTTCTGCGGTACTGCTTCCGCGGTCAATCATCCGCATCTGCAGAGCTCACTTAAGCTCCCAGAATCCGCACCTGCGCACCAAAATCCGCACATGTGAAAGCGCTTCTGCGCTCACACGTCCGCTTCTGCGGAAAAGCCTGACCCCCTTCAGCCTCTTTCATTCTCCGCTTCTGCGAACAACCTCGCACAGATGCGCATCCGTATCTTCAGAACTTCTTCCGCTCATGCGACCACTGCACAGTCCTCCCCATGGTCGCACCTGCGCTCCCTTGCTCACACCTACGAGCTTGCACCTGCGACCAAAGCTCTCTAGGTGCGATTGCACCAGAAGACTCCCAGCTTCAAGAATCTTTCAAACTCCAATTTCGATTCGTTAACCATCTGAACTCAACCCGAGGCCCCTGGGACCTCAACCAATTATACCAACAAGTCCTAAAACATGATACGAACTTAATCAAGCCCTCAAATCACATGAACTAACATCAAAAATATGAATCGCATCCCAATTCAAGCCTATTGAAACTAAGGAATTCTAACTTCTACAAACGACGCCGAAACCTATCAAATCAGGTCTGATTGACCTCAAATTTTGCACACAAGTCACAATTATCACCACGGACCTACTCCAAATCTCGGATCCCCAACCTGAGCCCGGTAACCACAAAGTCCACTCTCGGTCAAACTTTCAAATTTTTAACTTTCGCCATTTCAAGCCTAATTCAACTACGGACCTCCAAATCACAATCCGGACACACTCTTATGTCCAAAATCACTCAAAGGAGCTAACGGAACCATCAAAACTCTATTCCGGAGTCGTTTACACACAAGTCAACATCCAGTCAAGCATTTCAACTTTAGCTTTCAACCTTGAGACTAAGTGTCTTAATTCATTCTGAAACCTGTCCGGATCCGAACCAACTTCCCCGGCAAGTCACATAATAATAATTAAGCAGGGAATGAATAGTAAATAAGGGAATTGGGCCACAACTCTCAAAACAACTGGCCGAGTCGTTACATCCTCCCTCTCTTAAACAAACGTTCGTCCTCGAACGGGTCTAGACACGTACCTGGAGTCTCAAATAGGCGTGGATATCTGTACTGCATCTCCCTCTAGGTCTCCTAAGTAAACGCCTCAACTGCTGACCTCTCCACTATACCTTCACTAAAGTTATATCCTTTGACCTCAACTTTCGAACCTGCCAATCCAAAATGGCCAACGACTCCACATCATAAGTCAAATCACCATCCAACTGAACTGTGCTGAAATCCAAAATATGAGACGGATCGCCGACATACTTTCAGATCATAGAAACATGAAATACTTGATGCATACTCGACCAATTAGGTGGCAAGGCAAGCTTGTAAGCCACCTCTCCAATCCTATGAAGTACCTCAAATGGCCCAATATACCGAGGGCTCAACTTGCCCTTCTTTCCAAATCTCATAACACCCTTCATGGGTGAAACCTTGAGCACTACCTTCTCCCCAACCATGAAAGCAACGTCATGAACCTTCCTATCGATGTAACTCTTCTCTCTAGACTGCACCGTGCGAAACCGATCCTGAATCAATTTGACCTTGTTCAAAGCATCCTGAACCAAGTCAGTACCCAATAGCCTAGCCTCACCCAACTCAAACCAATTCACCGAAGATCGACATAATCTCTCATACAAAGACTCATATGGAGCCATCTGAATGCTCGACTGGTAGCTGTTGTTGTAGGCAAACTCTGCGAGCGGCAGAAACGGATCCTAAGAACCGCCGAAATTGATGACACAAACGCGTAGCATATCCTCCAATATTTGAATAGTGCGCTCGGACTTCCCGTCCGTCTGATGATGAAATGTTGTACTCAACTCAACTTGGGTGACCAACTCTCGCTGCGCGGCTCTCCAAAACTGTGATGTAAACTGCATGCCCCGATCTAAAATGAGGGACACCGGCATACCGTGAAGGCGAACAATCTTGCGGATATAAATCTCAGCCAATCACTCTGAAGAATAAGTAGTCCCAACTGGAATGAAGTGTGCAGACTTAGTCAGTCGATCCAAAATCACCCAAATAGCATCAAACTTCTTCCAAGTCCGTGGGAGCCCAACTACAAAATCCATGGTGATACGCTATCATTTCCACTATGGAATCTCTAGCCTCTAAAGCAATCCACCCCGTCTCTGATGCTCATACTTCACCTGCTGATAGTTAAGGGACCGAGCTACAAACCCCACTATATCCTTCTTTATTCTCATCCACAAATAGTGCTGCCTCAAGTTCTGATACATCTTTGCGGCACCCGGATGAATAGAATACCGCGAACTGTGGGCCTCCTCCAGAATTAGCTCACGTAGCCCATCTACATTGGGCACACAAATCCGTCCCTGCATCCTCAACAACCCATCATCCTGAATAGTAACATCACCGTGCTGAACTGTGTCCTTAAGGACAAGAAAATTAGGATCATCATACTGGCTCTCTATGATGCTATCATATAAGGAAGACCGAGAAACCATACAATCTAGAACCCAGCTAGGCTCCAAAACATCTAATCTCACGAACTAGTTGGCCAAAGCCTGAACATCAACTGCAAGCGGTCTCTCACCAACATAAACGAATGCAAGGCTACCCATACTCACCGCCTTTCTACTCAAGGCATCGGCCACCACATTGGCCTTCCCGGGATGATACAGAATAGTAATATCATAGTCCTTTAGCAGCTCCAACCATCTCCGCTGCCTCAAATTTAGATCCTTTTGTTTAAACAAGTGCTGGAGACTCCGATGATCCATAAAACCTCACAAGACACATCATAGAGATAATGCCTCCAAATCTTCAATGCATGAATGATAGAAGCCAATTCCAAATCATGGACGGGGTAGTTCTTCTCATGAGGCTTCAACGGACGCAAAGCATAAGCAATCACTCTAGCCTCCTGCATCAAGAAACACCCAATACCGATCCGAGAAGCATCACAATACACTATATAAAAGTCTGAAACTGAAGGCAAAAATAGAACTGGAGTTGTGATCAAGGCGGTCTTAAGCTTCTGAAAGCTCTCTTCACACTCATCCGACCACCTGAAAGTAGCACCCTTCTGGGTCAATTTGGTCAAAGGCGATGCAATAGAAGAGAAATCCTCCATGAAGCGACGATAATAGCCGTCCAACCCGAGAAAGCTCTGAATCTCGTAGTTGAGGATGGTCTGGGCCAACTCTAAATCGCCTCTATCTTCTTCGGATCTACCTGAATCCCCTCACTAGACACCATGTGCCCCAAGTATGCCACTGAACTAAGCCAAAACTCACACTTGGAGAACTTGGCATAAAGTTTCTCCTCCTTCAACCGCTGCAACACAATCCTCATGTGCTGGGCATGCTCCTCCTGGCTACGACAGTACACCAAAATGTCATCAATGAATGCTATGACAAACGAGTAGAGATAAGGCTGAAATACACTGTTTATCAGATGCATGAATGCTGCTGAGACATTGGTCAGCCCAAAAGACATCACAAGGAACTCATAATGACCATAACGGGTCTGAATGCCATCTTTAGAATATCTGAGTCTCGAATCTTCAACTGGTGATATCCAGACCTCAAATCAATCTTAGAGAACAACCTCGCTCCCTGAAATTTGTCAAATAGATCATCAATGTATGGCAAAGGATACTTGTTCTTGATTGTTAGTTTGTTCTACTGCCTATAGTCGATTCACATTCGCATAGTACTATCATTCTTCTTCACAAACAGAACCGGTGTACCCCAAGGCAACACACTAGGCCTAATAAACCCCTTATCAAAAAGTTCCTGAAGTTGTTCTTTCAATTCCTTCAACTCAGCTGGTGACACACAAAATGGAGGAATAGAAATGGGATGAGTGCCCGGCACCATGTCAATACTAAAATCTATATCACTGTTGGGCGGCATGCCCGATAGGTTTGCAGGAAACACATCCGGAAAATCTTGCACCACCCGAACAGAATCAATAGTAGGAGTATCAACACCAACATCACTCACAAAGGCCAAATAAGATAAACAACCCTTCCCAAACCATCCGATGGGCCTTCAGATATGTAATCACTCTGCTGGGAACATAATCTAGAGAACCACTCTTAGCCTGGCAACCCCGGCATCGGCAACATCACAGTCTTAGCGTGACAATCCAGCATAGCATTACATGGAGAAAACCAATCCATACCTAAGATCACGTCGAAATCAACCATACTATGTAATAAGAGATCAACTCTAGTCTCTAATCCCCCCATAGTCACTACACATGACCGATATACATGGTCCACAAGAATAGTATTACCCACTAGCGTGGATACATGGACAGATGAGACTAAGGACTCACGGGCCATATCGAGATAATGAGCATAATACGATGATAAATACGAATAAGTTGAACCATGGTCAAATAATACAAAAGCATCCCTGTGGCATACTAAGACAATACCTGTGATCACTATGTCTGAAGCAACAACATCTGGACTGGGAGGAATAGCATAGAATCGAGCCTGACCGCCACCTGATCGACCTCACCCTCTAGGGAGACCCCTAACAGCTTAGGCTCTACCCCGAGCTGGCTGGGCGGGTGGTGAAGTAAGTGGTGCTGAAGTCGTGGCCTGGCTCATCTGCTGAACTGGACCTCTCGTAAGGCGGGGACAGAACCTCTTCACATGACCTAACTCTTTACACTCGAAACATCCCTTCTCGAATAATTGTGGAAGATACTGAGGCGGACCCCGAGAACCAGAATAACTACCAGAAGAACCTGGTGCAGACGAACTCTGAACTGAAAGTGCACGAGATAAACTCTGAGCTGGGAGGGCATTGAGGGATGACTAGCCTAGTCTAGCACTTTATAAACCATGGCTAGATTATTCACCACGATGAATTGGTTGAGTCATCTGAGCCAGGCTAATAAGGACGATCCATGTCGTGGTAGAACTGATCGCCAGAAAGAAACACCGCTGAAACCACCCGATCTACTAGGCCTCTGAGCCTCCCTCTACTCACGCTCCTGACTACGGACCATCTCTAGGATACAAGCAATATCAACCACCTCGTCGAACCGAGCACCCGATACACTCGCCCGAGTCATAGAAAAATGCAACTGATATGTGAGGCCATCAATGAACCTCCTAATCCTCTCCCTCTCAGTGGTAACTAACCAAACTACATGACGAGCCAACTTTGAAAATCTCATCGGCCATCTTAACGTAGCTCATCGAACTGCTCATGACTCGTGAGACCTATGTAACCTAGGTTCTGATACCAGCTTATCACGACCCAAAACCAACCCGTCGTGATGGCGCTTATCGTGGTACTAGGCAAGCCGACTATTTAGACATTTCCAACACTTTAAATCTTTGAAAGATACTAAAATAGTTTAAATAAAGGAAATTCTCATCAAATAGGATAGGAAATCATAACTCAATACATAAATTCTTCCCAAAATCAGGGTGTCACTGAGTACATGAGCATCTACGAAAAAAAGACAAAGTCTGGTACACTGTCTAATAAGCAATACTGAATAAATAAACTAAACGATAAGGGAGGAGAGTCAAAGTCTGCGAACACCAAGAAGCTACCTCGATGATCTCCAAAGGTCTGGACTCTGCAAGTCAGCAACCACCATGATCGGAAGCACTTGGATATGCACATGAGGTACAAGGTACAGCGTGGGTACAACCAACTCAATAAGTAATAAATCTAACCCTTGGACGAAAAGTAGTGAAAAGTACAATAATTTAGACATGCTTCTAACAAGAAATTAGACATGCTTTCAGATTTCATAACAAAACTTAACACATAATAGGGCATATCCAGCCCACATACAAATAAAATAGGGCAGACTCCGGAGGGGCCGATCCAGCCCAAGCACTATAATAAGCCAAATTCTGGCATCAATCAATAAAGCCTGCTGCGACGTGCCGCCCGATCCCATAAATATCACTCATAATAAAACCCTCAGCATCACTAAGTCACTAATCTCTTCAGTATCTCAGCTCACCAGAACCATATTATTTAACCCACACAATAATGATATGACGTAGCACATAAGGACAACAGAAACCGAGACATATTATGCAAGCAATAGATGTGACTAAGAATAAAATGGCAAGTTAAGCAAATAATTCAACATGTATCTTAAACGGAATTTCTAACATGATTGACAGCTCAATTGTTCTATCATATGGTAAAAATACGGGTAACAACAAGCTTAATCAATTACTCAGTTCCCCAGAATCGACCGAGTTATAATTCTTACGGTGCACGCCTGCAGGCCCGTCACCTGGTACATGCGTCACCTCAACACCAATTACATAACATGAAATCCGGGGTTTCACACCCTCAGAGTAAGTTTAGAAGTGTTACTTACCTTAAACTTTGTGAAACTCTACTCCAACAAGTCCTTGCCTCATGAAACAGCCTTCAAATACCTCGAATCTAGCCACAAATAGTTCGATACAATCAACACGAGCTAAAGAAATCAATTCCATATGAAATTACTGAGCTTTTAATTATAATTCAAAAAGTCCACTCAAAAGTCGGCCCCCGGTCTCACATCTCGGAATCCAATAAAAGTCACAAAATCCGAAATTCCATTCCGTAACGAGTTCAACCATACTAAATTTACCAAAATCCAACACCAAATCGACACCTAAATCCCCAATTTAAACTCTCCAAATCCCTAGCCTTAAACCCCCAACTTCCACCTTACAAACACACAAACTATGTGGAGAAATTCAATGGGGAAACAAGATTATTGAATAAAAATGATCAGAAGTGACTTACCTCAAGAAACCCCTCAAAAATACTCTCAAAATACGCCTTAGACCGAGTTTGCAAAGTCCAAAATGAGAGAAATCACAAAACCCTTTAGATTTAAACACTACCCAGTTATCCCACTTCCGCGGTCCAAACTTCCTCTTATGCGGCCAATCATCCACATCTGCGGAGCTCAATTAAGCTACCAGACTCCGCACTTGTGCACCAAAATCCGCACCTGCAGAAGCGCTTATGCGCTCACACATCCGCTTCTGCGAAAAAGCCTGACCCCTTTCAGCCTCTTTCATTCTCCGCTTCTACGATCAACCTCGCGCAGATGCGCATCCGTATCTTCGAAACTTCTTCCGCGCATGCGACCACTGCACAGTCCTCCCCATGGCCGTAATTGCACTCCCTTGCTTGCACCTGCGAGCTTGCACCTGCGACCAAAGCTCCGTAGGTGCGATTGCACCAGAAGACTCCCAGCTTCAACAATCTTTCAAACTCCAAATTCGATCCCTTAACCATCTGAACTCCACCCGAGGCCCCCGGGATCTCAACCAATTATACCAATAAGTCCTAAAATATAATACAAACTTAGTCGAACCCTCAAATCATATCAACCAACATCAAAAATATGAATCACACCCCAATTGAAGCCTATTGAAACAAAAGAATTCCAACTTCTACAGACGACGCCGAAACCTATCAAATCACATCCGATTGACCTTAAATTTTTCACACAAGTCACAAATGACATCATGGACCTACTCTAACTCAAGGAACCCAAACCCAAGCTCATTAACCACAAAGTCCACTCTAGGTCAAACTTCCAAATTTTCAACGTTCGCCATTTCATGCCTAATTCAACTACGGACCTCCAAATCACAATTCAGACACACTCCTAAATCCAAAATCACCCAACGGAGCTAACAGTACCATCAAAATTCTATTCCGGACTAAGTATTTCAATTCATTCAAAAACCTCTCCGGACCGAACTAACTACCCGGCAAGTCACATAACAACAATTAAGCAAGGAATGATTTGTAAATGGGGGAACATGACCACAACTCTCAAAAACACTGATCGGATTGTTACAAATACCTTCACCAAGATTCAACAATACCTACCTTGTGAATATTCAAAAAACATAGATCTCAATATAGCCGGCAATGGAAGCTTCAGTTCCAACCAGCTCAATACTCAACCAAAACAAACCAAACTTCACACGTAAGTTGACAATTATGGTAAGAGCAAACCTCAATATAAACATCAACAAATCGATGGTTTCAAATTTCGATTCCTAGATTCAAGTTCTTTCAATTTGCCGTTATCACTTTTATCTATGCACTGTCATCACTTTTGGTGAAACGACAGTGGCAGCCACTTTTATCGGGCCAAGCTTCGTCATCACAAGGTAGGTTTCGGATGGCGGCGCGATTCGTAGAGGTTGACGGCGGAATGTGCGATTGTTTGTTGTTGTTGCCCATATGGGCTCGTGAACTTCCTTTTTGTTGGTTGTGTATAAGTTGCCAGCGGGATTTTTTCGGAAGGCGCTGTGGAGGAAATGCCGACCTTGACTGATGAAGAAAGGGGTTTGGTGCGCTGTAAAGAGACAGTTTTTTCCCATAAGTTTGTTTCTAAATTTGTTAAATCTACTTGTCGTTATCTTATTCGTCACTCTAGCATGTGAATTACACATATCTTTTGTGTTTGACTGCTTATTAATTTTGTGTCTAAATGACACAATAAAAGCATGATTTAAGTGTTGAAATGGAATAAACTTAAAATAAAGTGTTAAGTGAAAAGTGTGGACAAATTTAAGGGGTTGTTAATATATTTTGCGAACTAAATTTTATTAACTTTTTATCTAATGTATGTTATTTTTACACATGTATTTAAAAATATAAAATTTAAGTATAGTATGTATAAAATGATATTAGTTTGTATATGTTAGTATTGAAACTTAATTTCAAGTGATCATATGATTTTACTTTCTAACATTATCTGTTGATTAACTTCTAACATATTAAAATAACTTAATCTTGTATAAGCTGTTAAGATTTACGAAATATTTCTTACCAATTACGATGTACTGTTAGGATTAACAAAATAATTCTTACCAATTACGATGTACAAGATTTTTTGTTAATTAATATAATATTTATATAAAAAGAAAATTAATGGTATTCCAGAAATATAAAAACACTTATAAAAAATAACTAAGAATATTATTAAACTAAAAGTATATAATTATAATTTAAACACTTGTTGTTACTTCTAAAAAGATCTTTTTGCTTGATTTATCAAATCCTTAATTAATGCAACCTTTTTCAAAATTAAAAAAAAATTAATAAGAGGAAAAACATTAAAATAGTACTACGTTAGGAGAGAAATTAGAGTGGGACATCTTGTACCATATAGGCCAAAGATGGGGACTTCTCCGATTTATAACCTCAGCACGTTGGTAAAGTGTCCAGTTGTAAGTGCTTCGAAGCCTCTTGGTGTATTAACGTAATAAGCTTTACTATAAGCTTTAATGTAATAATCTTTACTTGTATATGTTAAGAAAGTTACGAAGCACCAAAATTTGGAGGGAGTGGTCTGGATAAATATTTAGAATAATAATAATAATAATAATAATAATAATAATAATAATAATAACAAGTTAGTACTAAAATAAAAATAATGTTGTGGTGCCGTAATATCAGTATGTGTGCGGAGCGTATATCCAAATATGAAAAAACAATATGTAAAGAGTTGTTCTTATAAAAATAATTTTAATAATAATATTATGGAAGTAATTATTTCCCTATGAAAATCAGCAAGAGAACTCTTAACTTTCATAATATTTTACCAAAATTTTCATGTGAATTTTTAAATTTCCCACGAAACAATCCGTAAGTCATTTACATATGGATTTAAAACACCGGGTAATTTACATACGAATTCAACAATTGTCACGACCCGACCAGCCGTTTTCAGCTTTAAGGTTCCGTTCAGTGGTTTGAGGCCTTGAATAACTTTCTATTGTGTATTATGACTTGTGTGCACGCTCGGATTTGATTTCGGATGATTAGGAATGGATATGGATGAGTGATTCTCATTTTAGAAACTTAAGTTGAAAATATTAACCGAGGTTTGACTTTTGAGAAAACGACCCCGTAGCGGTGTTTTGATGGTTGCGATAGGTTCATATCGTGATTTTGGATTTGAGCATATTCCCAAAATCGATTTCGGAGATCCGAAGGTTGATTTGTGTTGTTTTACCGAAAGTTGGCAATTTAAAGGCTTAGAACTTTTATAAATTTGACCGTAGGTTGACTTCGTAGCTATCGTTATTGGATTTCTGTTACGGAACTTGGAATAAGTCTGTTTCGTCATTTGTAACTTGTCTGCAAAGTTTGGCGTCGTTCCAAGTTGATTTGATCGGAATCAGACGCACGATTGTGTTTTTTTAGAAGTTCTTAAGTTTCATGATGAATTCATGTGTTTTGAGATCTGATTCGTGATTTCGGATGTTATTTTGATGATTTGATCACACGAGCGAGTTCGTGTTGAATTTTTAGACTTGTGTTGATGTTTGGTTTGGAGACCCGAGGGCACATGTGAGTTTCGAATGCGTTTCGGAAAGTTCATAGGAGGTTCAAATTTTTGCTGGAGCTCAGATCTCGCATTTGCAAGAAAAAGGTCGCATTTGCGACAGTCACATTTTCGAGCTTCATCATCGAATTTGCGAAGAGCACAGTGGCCTGAAGAGTTCGCATTTGCGAACTCCCCATCGCATTTGCTATACTGGCCTGGGCTAGGCATTGGTTGCATTTGCGATCACTATGATCGCTTTTGCGAACTGTCCATGTTCACATTTGCGAACAAATCATCGCATTTGCGATGACAACATGGTTGTGAGATTTTTCGCTTTTGCGATGAATTCCTCGCATTTGCGGGGTTCATATTTGCGACCCCAGTTCGCAATTGCGACACGCGCGACTAGACAAAGAGTTGAGGGACGGGATTTTTGGTCTCATTTTTATATTTTGGAACCCTAAACTCGGTAGGAGGCGCTTTTGAAGAGGGATTTTCATCCACAAACTTTGGGTAAGTGATTCTAATCATATTCCATCAATATATCTTAGATTTTAACATCAAAATCATGTGATTCAAAGTGAAAATTTGTGAATATTTGTCAAGTTTTTGAAAAATAAGAATTTAAATTTTAAGAGTTGATTTGAACTCGTATTTTGAAACTAATCACATAAATGAACTCGAGGGGTCATGGGTAGTCGGAATCTACCATTGGACCCGGGTTTTGACCAGGCGGGTTCGGGATTGACTTTTGAGCAATTGTGTAAAGATCGCAGCTTTAATTATTTGAATTGATTTCTCTTGCGTTATTTGATGTTATTAAGTCTATTTTAGATTTGTGCCTAGCGGAGGTGGATTGTAAAGGAAAAAACTATTTTATAGTGTTGATTGGGGGTTCTTGAGGTAAGTATCTTGCCTAACGTTAGGGATCTGTTTGTTTGGACTATTTGAACTATGTGAACGACATGTACATGAGGTGATAAGTGTGTGCACGGCTTATATATGGACATTTGACCGGCTTAGACTCATAGGTTCTATGTACATTTGAATGAAGTTGTCTTATCATGTAAAATCCTCCATTTCTAAATTTCCCTTACGTGTTTTATTTGAAGTCGATTGATTCATATTCTACCCTTGTTGCAAAATATACTTTTATATGCCTTAATTGAAGTTGTTACCTCTTTTATTGACATGTTATCTCTTCCATAATTGCTTAACCTTAATTGAAGTTATTGTTATCCCTTCCACTGTTAACTTATCCTTATTTGGAATCATTGTTACATGTTATCTCCCTCATCGTTGAGTTGTACCTATTTGGAATCATTGTTACATGTTATCTTCCTTATCGTTGAGTTGTACCTATTTGGAATCATTGTTACATGTTATCTCTATTGTCGTCGAGTTGTACTTTTTGGAACTATTGTTACATGTTATCCCTTCAATTGTTGAGTTACTCTTATTCTATATCATTGTTACACATTATGTCTTCCATTGTTGAGTTATTCTTGTTTGAAACCATTGTTACTTGTTATGTCTTTCATTGGAGGCTTGTTCTTCCTTTTCTTTGTGTTTTATAATTCTTGTGTTGATTTACTTATCGTACTCTCGTGTTATTGTTATTGTTATTGTTGTACTCAGTGTTGTGTAGCTGAGGGCTATGCGTGGTTGTGTTATTGGAATTATTTTGAGGAAATATTGTGGCATGTGGTCACATGTGGTGCAAGTCATTATATTGTGTTGTTATGTTTTTGGCATACGTGATATTATTGAGATGATTATCGGGGTGTTCGCACGTGAGTTGTCCGTACTATTGTTATTAATAATTGAACATGCGGCGTGACAATATA
>AWOL01S0091877.1:3908-14493 GCA_000715115.1 Nicotiana otophora | reverse complement strand
TGTTGAGTGCAGTCCCCTATGTCTATTTTCGTGTGTTTTGTTTTCCATTTTCTGAGGAAGGTTTGTAACACATTTTTGGTTGTCTAGTTAGTTACGCGGATTGAGTAGTTCTTTCCAGAGTTCATTTTTCTTATGTATCACATTCAANATCATATATCGCACCTTAGTTGTGCTTGGGTTTTGTAGCGTATGGCACTATCTGTCTTCCCAGGGATGGTATTATGCACTTAGCGTGCTTCTGGCCGATATTCGGGTATTTTGTAATAATGAGCATTCTAGCTCGGTAAGTATCTCCTTATATAGATTTTATGTGTGGATCGGGTGGTATGCTGCCACAGGCATATTCTTTGGATCGGGTTGCGTGCCGTAACAATGTGATGTTGAGTGCAGTCCCCTATGTCTATTTTCGTGTGTTTTGTTTTCCATTTTCTGAGGAAGGTTTGTAACACATTTTTGGTTGTCTAGTTAGTTACGCGGATTGAGTAGTTCTTTCCAGAGTTCATTTTTCTTATGTATCACATTCAAGTTTGTAGTTTGTCGGCACATTGTGGCATCATATGAGATTTTTGGCAGAGTTTGAGGTGGCTTATTGCCTGGGCAGCTTATGCTGGGAGAGACGGGATTATTGGACCTGGGGTCAGCGTGATCAGATCGGTATGAGGCATATTTAAAGAGTAAATATCGGTATTCAGTCCAGAATGAGGTAATGGTTCTTGTGAAGGGGAGAAACTCAATGAATGGTTGACTCGGCAGTTGGTTGTAAATTTCTACGCATAGTTTCCACTACGACAGCATTACAAGAGTTGGAGCAGGACATATATGTGGCATGAGGTGTGTTGTGGACATCAGGTTCGTGGAATTTCGGCTATTGTTATTAGAGGATGTTATTATGGTCATGTGAATTATGCAGTGCATGGTGTGAATTCAGCAAAGGTATGCAGTCATGTTTTGATACATCGAGTGGTGATTGATACAGTGATCGTATGTTGGAAAAAGGCCTGGCAGAAGATTACGGATGTTGGAATTGGCTCTAAGGAAAATTTGACTAAACAAAAGGGGAATCTTCAGATTTAGTCGACCCAGTGTGCTCAACTAAGTTGTGGTAGCACGGATAGGTGCATGAGGTGCTAAACAGTAATTTCGGACAACTCCAGCNAGTTGATTATATTCGGGACCAAGTCAGAGTGGGTGACTCTCAATAACGGTCCTAGTAGATTCAAAAGTTAAGGTGTGGTGTCTAAGGATTTCGAGTCCATAGTATGGTTGAATATCGAGCTTTTGCAGCGAATTTTGATAAACGAGCCTGGAGTGTTCGGTGTTATCCTTGGTCTACGGGGTATCATGAGAGGAAGGAGTGCATGTAACTTTGGATTTATAGAAGAGTCATCATAATGGGTATATCAGTTGAAGATGCGATTATGCGCACAAGGAGGGTATGAAATGGTTTGTGGGTTTTGGGGACAATGTGGTCTCGTAAAATAGGGTCACTTGGGATGAGTGCGGATTGAGTTCGTTATATTGATAAAGGAGTTGTTGTTATTTCTAAGAAAGATCCAGAGTAAATTAGGAGAAGTCGGGTTTGGTTAGCAATTTTTGATATAGTATGATGATTGCAATGATCAGCTCCTTCAGCATGTTGAATTGTGCATGTGATTTATGGCGGTACGTGCGAGGTTTTATGGCTGCCGTACTTGATTTTATTTGGGGGCATTCGAGAATTATGTCATGTTATGTGTAGACGGATCCCGAAAGGATTATGGTAGTTTAAACCACTACTCGAGGTTTGTATTTTCTGTGGTCATGGGAATTTGGCTGCGTGTTGAAATGGTTCTCATGAAATGAGCTAAGTAAAATATTTCTATATGATGAAGTGTTTACCCTATTAGTGGTTCCGGAGTTATGATGAAATTTTTGGTGCTCTTGCGCATTGGCATGATTAAGTGTAGTGATTAGCATGGGATTTGGAAGTTGAGGATCAAGGTTGCGTTTCAGTGTGGACAAGAATGTCACGAGCTCAGATGAGCGAGAAAGGACTCAGATGGTTAGAATCAGCTGGCATTGTTTTTGGGGTCACCCAAGATCGATGCCTGGTATGAAGAGGCTTTGCATACTGAATGTGGATTCGTGAATTGCTTTACAGTGTTGGTGTGGCCGGTAGTGTGAATGAACAGACTTGTTACCTGGTGCGGAAGGTCATGGGAGCATATCTGACGGGAAGATTGTATAAGTGTGACGTGAGTCACTTGATTGATTAAAGAATGGAAACCAAGTATGAAGATTATGGTATTATCGCTAATTGGGAATTCGTGCATAGAGGACGCTCGGTTTGTCTGGTGGTAGATTGTGGAAGCTTGTTCGGGTTATGATGGTTGTTCTTATGTGTTATGGGAAAAAAGGGTTATTATGGACCCTTGAAAGGTTATTAGCCTAGTACGGCGCGATCAGAATCGGCTTGAGTTCCATGAAAGGATTTAAATATGAATATGGGCTCTATATCAGGCTGGATATGTTCATTTAGGCATAGTGCTCCTTATGGAGAAGTATTCATACATTGGATGTCGTTTTTTTGTCGGCTTTTTCATGTAATACTATATTGTGTCGTGTGAGTAGTGAAACAGCTTGTTAATATCATGTGTGTTGAGGTTCCGCGCAGCGATGGTGTTATGTGAGGAGGATGGCTCTCGAGATGCAGATCATATATCGCACCTTAGTTGTGCTTGGGTTTTGTAGCGTATGGCACTATCTGTCTTCCCAGGGATGGTATTATGCACTTAGCGTGCTTCTGGCCGATATTCGGGTATTTTGTAATAATGAGCATTCTAGCTCGGTAAGTATCTCCTTATATAGATTTTATGTGTGGATCGGGTGGTATGCTGCCACAGGCATATTCTTTGGATCGGGTTGCGTGCCGTAACAATGTGATGTTGAGTGCAGTCCCCTATGTCTATTTTCGTGTGTTTTGTTTTCCATTTTCTGAGGAAGGTTTGTAACACATTTTTGGTTGTCTAGTTAGTTACGCGGATTGAGTAGTTCTTTCCAGAGTTCATTTTTCTTATGTATCACATTCAAGTTTGTAGTTTGTCGGCACATTGTGGCATCATATGAGATTTTTGGCAGAGTTTGAGGTGGCTTATTGCCTG
Source organism: Nicotiana otophora (assembly GCA_000715115.1). Classification (NCBI taxonomy): domain Eukaryota; kingdom Viridiplantae; phylum Streptophyta; class Magnoliopsida; order Solanales; family Solanaceae; genus Nicotiana; species Nicotiana otophora. Next base: position 11,353 of record AWOL01S0091877.1, on the reverse strand, counting down.
GGCAGCTTATGCTGGGAGAGACGGGATTATTGGACCTGGGGTCAGCGTGATCAGATCGGTATGAGGCATATTTAAAGAGTAAATATCGGTATTCAGTCCAGAATGAGGTAATGGTTCTTGTGAAGGGGAGAAACTCAATGAATGGTTGACTCGGCAGTTGGTTGTAAATTTCTACGCATAGTTTCCACTACGACAGCATTACAAGAGTTGGAGCAGGACATATATGTGGCATGAGGTGTGTTGTGGACATCAGGTTCGTGGAATTTCGGCTATTGTTATTAGAGGATGTTATTATGGTCATGTGAATTATGCAGTGCATGGTGTGAATTCAGCAAAGGTATGCAGTCATGTTTTGATACATCGAGTGGTGATTGATACAGTGATCGTATGTTGGAAAAAGGCCTGGCAGAAGATTACGGATGTTGGAATTGGCTCTAAGGAAAATTTGACTAAACAAAAGGGGAATCTTCAGATTTAGTCGACCCAGTGTGCTCAACTAAGTTGTGGTAGCACGGATAGGTGCATGAGGTGCTAAACAGTAATTTCGGACAACTCCAGCGCAATTCTTAGCACGTTCGAGGACGAACGTATGTTTAAGTGGGAGAGAATGTAATGACCCGACCGGTCGTTTTGAGCTCTAGCGCGTCGTTCGGCGGTTTGAGTCCATGAGCAGCTTCATTTCAGGTATTGTGACTTGTACACATGGTCGGGATTAAATTTCGGGAAGTTCAGAGTTGAATTGGAAAGAAAAATCTCATTTCGAAAGCTTTAATTTGGAAGAATTGACTAAGATTGAATTTTAGAGTAAACGACCTTGGAATCGGGATTTGAAGGTTCCAGCAGGTTCGTATGATGATTTCGGACTTGGGCGTATGTTCGGATCGGGTTCTGGATACCCCGGGAGCGTTTCAGTACATATTATGGAGGTTAGCATTTTGGAATAATTCCATAAATTTGGGTTGAAGTGCATTTCAGTGTTATCGATGTCCGTTAGGAATTTCGAGTATGAGAATAGCTCCGTATGGTTATTCCGTTATTGGGAGCGCGTCCGGAAATAGATTTGGAGGTCTGTAGGTCATTTTGGGGCCATTTGGCGAAAGTTAGAAATTTAAAGGTTTTTGAGAAGTTTGACTGGGAGTAAACTTTTTTGATATCGGGGTCGGATTCCAATTCCAAAAGTTAGAGTAGTTCTGTAATGTCAATTATGACTTGCGTGCAAAATTTGAGGTCAATCGGACGCGGTTTGATAGATTTCGGCATCGAATGTAGAAGTTTGAAATTCTAAAGTTCATTAGGCTTGGAGTGGGGTGCGATTCATGAATTCGACATTGTTTGATGTGATTTGAAGGCTCGACTAAGTTCGTAATATGTTTTGGACGTGTTGGTATAATTGGTTAACGTCCTGAGGGCCCTGGGTGGATTCCGGGTGGTTAACGTATCGAATTTGGAATTTGAAGAAGCGTTGAGGCAGCTGATATCTGGTGTGATCGCACCTGCGCAAAAAGGGCCGCGGGTGCAAAGCCGCAGGTGCGAAAAATCCATCGCAAGCGTGGACACCACAGACGTGAAGAATTTTGCCGCGGGTGCGAAGCCGCATGTGCGAGAAATCCATCACAGGCGAGGACACCGTAGGCGCGAAGGATTTTACCGCGGGTGCGAAGGATTTTGCCGCGGGCGCAATGATCTTTGGGCAGTGAATGTTTAAAGCAGGGATTTGAGCATTTTTGCTCATTTCTTCATTCTTGGACGATCTTTGGAGCTTCTTGAGAGGAGCATTCACCTAGAAACTTGGAGGTAAGTTAATTCCCACCTATTGCAAGTTAAATACATGGTTTATATATGGATTTAGACATGAAAATTAGTAGAAATTGTGGGGTTTTGGTATAAAATCTAGAATTTGGTATTTTTGGATTTTTACCACGAATTTGAGCATGGGATTGGACATAAGTCATATATTTGAGTTCATAAGGTTATGGGTAATGATTAACTTCGAAAAATTTTGGAATCCGGGCACGTAGGACCGAGGATAATTTTATCGACTTTTCGAACAGAGTTGGAAATTGTGGTAAATAGGATTATAATGAGTATTAGAGTATATATTTATGAATTTGCTCATTTATTGACTAGTTTTGGAGCTTTGGGCATCGATTTGAGTTGATTGAATGGCTTGGGAGCCGGTTATGAAACTTCGGAGTGAGGTAAGTCTCCTTTCTAACCTTGTAAGGGGGAATTAAACCCATAGGTGAACTAAATTATTGTGCGCTTCTATTTGTGGAGGCTACGTACGCATGATGTGACGAGAGTCCGTACGTAGCTACTAGTTATGCCTACGTCCGAGTAGTTTTAGGCTCACATCATGCCTTGTTGATATTGGTATTAATATATGTTTATTGTTTGCCTTGAGAGGGAACGAGATTGAGTCTCCTTATTAAATGTTTTGAAAGGAGTTAAAATTGAAGAACTTAAGTTTTAAACGGGTTTCATTTGAACTTCGTAATTTCGAAAAGAGTTGAGGAATATAATAAAAGCTGAAGAAATTTATGTATAACCGTGTCGCATGTATGTTTCGCGAGCGGGGTAATTTTCTTAAAAAGCTTCAAGTTGGATTGTCTTTATTTTGAAAAGAATCAAGAAAAGGATTATGATTTACTGTCAAATTTATGTTTGACCGCATCGCAGGTATGATTCGCGAGCGGGGTAATTCTTTAAATTTATATTTGATCGCGTCGCATGTATGATTCGTGAGCGGGGTAATAGATGCATCTATGGTTCGCGCCATTCGACCCTCTGGCAGTGCACAATTTAAATATTTATTGGATCGGGCCGTACGACCTCGGCATGATTTGCGCATGCTTGTATTGCTTGCCTTGAAATTTATAAATAATGATATTGCCTCCTCGACCTGAGTTAAATTGGTAAATAACGGGAGATAAATTTGGAGATTTCTTAATTATAAAAGAACTGCTTACTTACTTCAAAATATTGAGCTTGCAACCGTTCATATAATCCATACTTAATTATATAAATTGATATCCTATTTATAGCCCATAGTAAGTGTCCGAGTAGACCCCTCGCCACTACTTCTTCGATGTTAGGTGGGATACTTACTGGGTGCGCGTTGATTTACGTACTCATACTACACTTGCTGCACATTTTTGTGCAGGTACACATATAATTAGCGACCTTGTGGGGGCAGAGGCGCGATTATGGGGGGACTTAGGTGAGCTGCATTCTGTACGATGCTCCACAGTCAACAGTCTCGTTCAGAGTACTTACATTTTTCCTGTCCAATTTGTATTCCGGACAGCTGTTTTATTTTATTTTGCATACTTAGTAAATGCTCATGCACTTGTGACATCGGGTTTTGGGATGATTATAGGTTGCACTGTATTGAAAATTTTTAAAGATATTATTACATATTTTGTAAACTCCATCTTCTGCTATTTAATTGAGGGGAATAACTATGATTTCAAAAATATTAAAATGAGAATTTATTAAATATTTATTGTTGGCTTGCCTGACAGCGGTGTCCGGTGCCGTCACGACCTTTATAGATTTTGGGTCGTGACAAGTATATTATGCTAGACCGGTCCGTATTGCAGTAAAATAGTGGTTATTTTACAATGACTTCGCAAACGCTGACTATTTTTGAATTATCAATCCGAAAACCGGCTAGCCCGTGCTATTTTTACTTAGTAACACCAACCCAACATCTATGAAATTATGATTCTTATAGCCTAAGTATTGAACAATTAGCTAGAATAGCAACCCATTTCAGCAATAAACTCAAAATAGCCTCACTTTTTCTAAACTGCCCAATTTAACTCTTCTAAACAATTTAACTTAATTTAGCCAAACCTTAAACCATCATTTTTCTCTCTCCCAGGCGTTGAATCCTCTCTCTCCTTTAATTTAGGATTTTTTTTTTATTAATTGTTAGCATGTCTCTCACTGCTCGATCAAAATTACATCTTTTCCTACCCCATGCTTGTTGCGCATGTATCCTATTACAATGAGTATACAGTTTTTAAAAATTATATAAATATTATATTAAAAATAGAAAATAAAATTTAAAGAAAAATAGTAAATTCTTAAAAATAATGATCGTTGATCCTATTTAGCTAACTCAATAAAGAAAATTATTATGCCACATAGAAGTACTCAATCATCTCAGTCAATATATTCAAATAAAAATTTACTCCACTTATATAATTTTATTCGATTTCACAATTTATTATGTTTTTATTTATAATACTTCCTTCTTAGTTTTTAGGCATGTATTTTGTGCGTGTTCCATATATCAATGAGTATATAATTTTTAAAAGTTAATAATGCATTTGTATAACAAAATAAAATTAAAAAGTATNATGCTTCCTTCTTAGTTTTTAGGCATGTATTTTGTGTGTGTACCATATATCAATGAGTACATAATTTTTAAAAATTATTAAATAATGCATTTGGATAACAAAATAAAATTAAAAAGTAAAGTTTCTGAAAATAATGAAAGTTAATTCCATTTAGCTAGCTCAATAAAGGAAGAAATATATTTCATTATGAATTTTGGCGTTCTCTCTAATTATCGCAGTTATCTTATGTTCTTTTATACTCTTAATCATTTTTTGTTATTAATTGTTGAGTGTAGTTTTCAAATTTTATACATAAAAAAATCCGTTGAAGAGAAAACTATTTTTTATGTATGATATAAAAATTATACAAATATAATATCAACTGAATTATAGCCATGTTATATTATTCAAAATTCTCAGCTTTGTAAAATTTTAAATATCCAGACTTCTAACATAGTTCGGATAAGATAGGATTTAATAAATAAGTTTTAGTTTTTATTTTTACTTTTGGATATGAAATCAATTTTGTTTCAAAACCACGTACCTTTCAACTCCTTGATATCGATGTCCAAAATATTAGAAGTTTCGAATAGTTCAATACAAAAGATTTAATAAGCAATAATATTTATTGATAGCAAAGTATTAAATATTATAAAAAAATTAAATAATATTTTAATCAACATGCAATATATATTTAAAGGTAAAAGACGATCAATATATAGATATAGATAAATGAATATTAATCAACATGGTTGCAACATAAATGGCATTACTATATATACATTTTGTGCCGTGAGAATTATCCTTCGCAAAAAGGTTTATAATTACAAAAAGGCATATGATGAAGTCATTATGATTTTCTATATTGTTTGAGTTAAGTATAAAATAAACGTACAATAGGTATTTTATTTATTTTTATTTTTTTGTTATGTTTATCTGATTAAAAATTTAAAAACATCCTATCTCTTCTTTCACTATGTTATATCGCATGTTATTTGTGAATGATTGAGTTGATAGCATATTTGAATAAAATATTTAATAGTATATCCACGTATATTTGATTAGCAAAGATGGTGAACTTTCACTTCGAAACTAATACATATTGATTAGTCAGTTTCCAATATTAAGTATACAATTATCTTTAAACTTTTAAAAAAGTGTGAATATATATTTGTAAGTAACTTGTTTCTGCAATGAACTAAAACTAATTTAAGCTAATTTCAATCTCCTAAAGATTCATAAAATTAACGTGAAAAATATTAGTTATACTTATGTTAGTACTTCAAACAAGGAAATAATTTATACAATGAAAAACTTAATCGATTATAAATGTCTAAATATTAGGAGTTTCTACCGAGTTCAAATAAGGAAGGATTTAAGGTCCAAACTTTTAGGTGATTTAAATTCCTAATTATAGGAAAATAATGAAATGATTATTTTATCTAGTGTAAAATTAATTTTTAAAGGGTAAAAAAGGCGAATGACATTTAATATATGTAACGATCTGACTTGTCGTTTTAAGAATTTACGCCATGTTCAGTGACTTAAGGTCTGAGCAGCTTCGCAATATATATTATGACTCACGGGCGTGGTCGAGTTTGATTTTCGGAAGATTCGGAATTAAATTAAAAAAACAATTCTTATTTAGAAGCTTAAATGGAAAGAATTGACCGAAGAGTTGACTTTTGAGCACACGACTCCGGAATGGAATTTTAATGATGTCAATAGCTCCGTATGGTGATTATGGACTTAGGAGCTGTAATGACCCGGTCGGTCGTTTTGAGAATTTGAGCCCCGATCCCCTAATATCTGCTTTCCCCATATTTGTTTCTGCTTTTGGGATTTGCCGGAGTGTTTGGTTATGGAATTCAGGGAGTTTTGGGACACTTAGTCCCTAGTTGTGAGTTTAAGCCTTAGAGTTTGGACCGTAGTCGGAACTGTGTGAAGACGAATCCGGAATGGAATTTTGTCATCTCCGTTAGCTCCGTTGAGTGATTTTGGGGTTAGGAGCGCGTCCGGAATGTGTTTTGGAGGTCTGTAGTAGATTTAGGCTTAAATTGACGAAAGTTAGTTTTTTGGCGATTTCGACCGATAGTGGAAATTTTGATATCAAGCTCGGAATGGAATTCCGAAAGTGATTGTAGATTCGTAGTGTTATTTGTGACCTGTGTGTAAATTTTGAGGTCATTCGGACTAGATTTGATGTGGTTCGGCGTCGTTTGTAGAATTTGGAAAATTTTAAATTCTTAGGCTTGAATCCGTGCTTAATTCATGATTTTGGTGTTGTTCGACGTGGTTTAAAGGTTCAACTAAATTCGTATGGTATTTTAGGAGTGGTTGGTATGTTTGGTTGAGGTCCCGGGGGTCTCGTTTCGGATGCTTAACGGGAAGAAATTTGGACTTAGGAAAATCTGGTGCATTGCTGGTTGTGGTGTTTCGCACCTGCGGAGGGGAGTCCGCAGGTGCGGACTCGCAGGTGCGCTTGAGAGTTCGCAGATGTGGAAATGAACAGGGCATGCTGGGCTCGCAGGTGCGGCTGGTCGTCCGTAGAAGCGAAACCGCAGATGCAGACCCAACCCAATAAGTGACTTCCGCACCTGCGTTATTTTTGCCGCAGGTGCAAACCCGCAGATGCGGCCCCATGAGCGCAGATGCGGAAATCGCTGGGCAGAAAAGGAGATTTCGAGGGTTTGATATTTCATAAAACAAAATTTGATTTGGAGCTCGGTGGGAGACGATTTCTCGAGGAATTTTAAAGGAAAACTATTGGGTAACGAATTCTAACTCTATTTTGATCATAATACATTAATCTATTGTTGTTTTCCTCGTCTAATTAAGGAAATTGAGGCTAGAAGTTTGGAAATGGGGGAAAAGGTTCCCCAATTGAAAATCAAAGATTTGAATGGGAATTTGACGTCGGATTTAGATGATTTTTGTTCGAATGAACTCGTGAGTGAATGGGTGTTTATAAATTATAATTTTTACCTGATTTCGAGACGTGGGCCCGGGGTGACTTTTTGGGCGTTTTTCCTAATTTCACGCTTTAGCTTCGAATTAATTAGCTAAATTAGTTACTTGTAGTTATATTTACATTATGCA
>AWOL01S0091870.1:26274-46065 GCA_000715115.1 Nicotiana otophora | reverse complement strand
GCTCACTGATAGTGTGGCTGATAAGGAGTATTTGCACACGAAAAATAAGTGCAGAAGAGTAGCATAAGTACACCACAATCGGTACCCAGTAAGTGCCAAGCCTAACCTCGGTCGAGTAGTGACGAGGTCAGGTCAGGGCTCTACTGGTATATATAATAACACAAGATAGAATGAAATACCGCAGTAAAATAAAGATAGAAATTTAACAATAATGAAATCATAGAAGACAACAGCTCAGTACACAGAGATAACAATAGGGGATTTCCCCGAGATACCGTCTCGTAGTCCCAACGTAAATGTGCAGAATAGAGGGATCTCCCGGAATACCGTTTCGTAGTCCCAAAGTAAATATGCAGTACAGGGGGATATCCCGGAATACCGTTCCGTAGTCCCAAAATAAATATGCAGTATAGGAGGATCTCCCGGAATACCGTTCCGTAGTCCCAAAGTAAATATGCAGTACATGAGGATCTCCCGTAATACCGTTCCGTAGTCCCAAAGGAAATCAGGTTATTACTTAGTAGAAAAATTGGGTTTTTACACAATTAGCCCGTGTACATACTCGTCACCTCACGTACACGGCGTTCATATATCAAAAATAGTACAAATCCTACGGAGAGTTCCCTCACACAAAGTTAGGCAAACCACTTACCTCGCACCAAGCTCAATTAATCGGTAAGAATGCATTTTCCATGAATATCCGACTCTGAATGGCTCGAATCTAGCCAAAATAATTCGATATAGTCAACAAAAATTATAGGAATTAATTTCATAAGAAAATACTACATTTTTTAATAAAAATTCGAAATTAACTCAAATATTACCCGTGGGGCAAAACTCACAAAATCCGACAACCCATTTAATTACGAGTCCAACTATACTAGTTTCACTCAAATCCGACTCCGAATCGACACCGAAATCTCAAAAATTCGTTTCTATGAGATTTCTAAACTTTTTCCCAAATTTCCATCTCAACACACTAATTAAATGGGGAAAACAATGATATATTCGTGTATATTGACCAAATCCGAGTTAGAATCACTTACCCCAATATTTTTCCTTGCAAATCTATCAAAAAGTGCCTCTCCTCAAGCTCCAATTCGTCAAAAATGGCACAGGGAATGAAGTCCCCTGTTTTATAATTCTGTCCAGGCAACCGTCGGTCCTGCCTCGATCCTGGCCCTCGATCAAGGCTTCGATCATGGACCTCGATCACGGCTTAGATCATGGACCTCGATCCAGACCTTCGATCCTGGGCATCGATCATGGCTTCGATCCTGGCCCTAGATCCTGGTCTTCGATCATGGCCCTCGATTCTAGCCTTCGATCATGGCCCTCGATCCTGACCTTGGATCATGGCCCTCGATTCTGGCCTTCGATCATGGCCCTCGATCCTGAGCCTCGAACCTGGCTTCGATCCTGTCCCTCGACCCTAGCCCTCGACCCTGGCCTTCGACCCTGGACTCGATTTCAGGGCTTCGATCCTGGGCTCGTTTTTTCTGGGCTCGATTTCTACATTTCCAGTAGAGGCAAATTGCATCAGCTGTTTAAGTCCAACTTTTGATCCGTTAACTATCCGAAACTCACCCGAGGCCCTCGAGATCTCAACCAAAAAGACCAACAAGTCTTAAAATATCATACGAACTTATTTGAAGCCTCAAATCACATCAAACAACACTAAAATCACAATTCACACCCCAATTCAAGCTTAATGAAACTTAAGAATTTATAACTTCTAGATTCGATGCCGAAACCTATCATATCAAGTCCGATTGACCTCAAATTTTTCACACAAGTCATAAATGACATAACGGAGCAATAAAAAATTTTGGAATTGGATTCTGACCCCGATATCAAAAAGTCAACTCCCCGATCAAACTTCCCAACTTAATTTCCTATTTTTGCCATTTCAAGCCTAAATGAGCTACATACCTCCAAAACGCAATCCGGACATGCATCTAAATCCAAATTCTCCTAACGGAGCTAACGGAATTGAAAGAATTCCATTCCGTAGTCGTCTTCACACAGTTCCGACTACGGTCCAAATCCTATGGCTTAAACCTTCATTTAGGGACTAAGTGTCCCAAAACACTCCAAAAACCAAAACAAAACCTCCCGGCAAGTCACAATAGCAGGAATAGATATGGGAGAAGTAGTAAATAGGGGATCATGGCTATTACTCTAAACATGACCGGTCAGATCATTACAAGGCGATAGAATGGTAGTTGTGCACGGGCTTGGTTGTCGGGTTACTGATCTTGCTGTTGACACATTGAGACGTGCCCGAGAGGATGCGTGGTTAGGTTACGAGGCTGTGTATGTGCCACCTGAGGAGTACCATCATAGGCCACACGTGGGCCCTGAACATGTAGATGTGGCAGGCGTGGCCAGAGAAGAAGGGGTAGTCAACGTGGTCGTGGTGGTCGGTGAGGACGGGGTCCCTATCAAGGGGCGTTGAGGCACTCGTGGAGGATATTGGAGATGATCAGCCAGGTGACTACCCTGCGCCACATGATGCTCCTCATGATATGCCATCATTCAGCCTTCAGCTATCACCAGGGACTTCACAGTTGACCCTGTCATCTCCAGTATTGATCGCGAGCACCGCCATTATGCAGCATGATTGATATCAGTATTTTCCTGATCGTCCAGAGCCATCGAGGGTTGTTAAGGATCGTCCGATACAAGAGGTGCATAGTGAGCGATAACTGAGTTATGGCTCATCATCAAGGGTTGTTGAGGATCCTTCAGGCACAAATGGGGAGACATCACATCGGGTCAAGACGTCACAACCTTCATCTACTCCAGTCGAGTTCCCACAGAGCATTGTGTGGCTACTCAGGAGCAGGTTTATTTGTATTACTATTAATTCAATTTGTTTTTACCTTATAGATTAGTCAGTAATATCTAAAGTGTTTATATTTTTTTAAACTTTCATCATCACCCGTCACGGAGGCCACATTGTGCGATACTCGCTCATCAAAAATGGATGATCTTATTATGGAGCCCACTGCGACCATGGTATAACCATTAAATATTTTTTGCTAACACGTACGTTAGTGTTCTATATTTCATATATTAAAATATCTTATTATTTTGTACGTTTTTGATGGCCCAACGGCCACTTCTACTGAGCCTGCCAGCCTTATTGATGATCATGCTGCAGCGCATCCTATGATAAAGAGGCGACATGATAAGGATGATCCTAATAGCGTAGTCGGACAGGATGGTATGCGCTTCAGGCCAGCCAATGCTTTAAAGCATACAGGTTGTGGGACTCAATGATATGTCTTTTGAGTTGTATATATGATATTAAATATCTAATAGTAAAATTATTGATGTTTTACATAATTTGCGCATATGTTTTTATTTTTCGGGTTATTTATTAGTTTGAAACTAGAACACAAAAAAATAAGACAGATTAACATAAATTTAAATTCGCTAAAAATTACATACAATACATGACACGTACAATATAAAAATAAAACACTACACTTAATGCATCCATGTATTTGTTAAGTTACTATCGCCCATTATTCTATGCTTCAACCACTGAAATTTTTCTTCCAACCGATTATTTTCTTCTTCTACCTCTTTTAGTTTCTCCTTTAGTGTCGCAAGTTCTTCTTGGAGTTTCAAAATTTGGAGTTCGTACTCACCGGTAAGATTTCAAATGTTTAGCAAACATGATTTGTAGTATTCCAGGTTAATGGGTTCATCATACCATTCTTCAAAACCACATTATAATTCCCTCGATATGGACGGATGCGTACAAGATGTTGATGAAGAAGATGAAGACAATGACAATGAAATAGTGCCAGACAATGATGATAATGGCAAATGAAAATTGTTATTGATTTGTTGAAGTTATTTTTAATTGTTATATTAAATCTTCAATGCTAAATATCAATTAGATTTAAGTCTATTGGAAACTTAATTTTATTTCATAAATATTGCAAACAACACCATTACAGACATTTAGTACAACATAAATACTGCAACAAAACACTAAGTTTATCCTTGAAAATTGGGAACATTGGATGAACTACCACCGGGAGCTGAATTACCACCACTTCCCAAATCAACTGAAGGACATTTACAGCGATTGTGTCCTGTTTGGGAACACATACCATATTCACGCACATAAACGGTATTACAAACATCAATTTGATTCAGTATCCGCGTTCTTTTTTGCATTTGCCGGTGACGCACATAATCCTTGTTACACGCCATTTTAAATGGTTACGACGGCCAATAATACTTAGCACCCACTGGTTGAAAGTGGCCACTATAGGTGTTTACATATGCAGCAACACTATATTCTTTATCAACGTACCTCGACGCCGCAAAACCTGTATGTTGAAAGCACTTCATGGCATGTGAGCATGGTAAGTGATAGATTGGCCATTTCCCACACGAACATAATCTTCTAGATTCATTGATGGTGTGGGTATTATTCCAGTGGTTTTGATGCACACCAATGCGAACTTCAAAAATATTTTACTCGGTGTAATAATGCAATGTATGCCACTGTGCTCGCTTTTTATATTTCTCAAATCGTTTCATCGGTTGTGGCATAAATTGAACACCCCTTTCCACCAAGGATGATGCACCTCGGGATCGTTCAACAAACCTCTCCGCCATCTGCTTCAATGACATCTGCACCATGACAGTGACAGTGACAGGCAATCCACGACAGTCTTCAACAACCTGTTGAAAGACTCTAACATATTTGTATTCATAATTCCCCATCTTCTACCACCATTGTTATGAAAAGTCCACTTATCAAGCTCATGTCGTATCAACCAACGATAAGCTTCTAGGTCTTCCTGCCTAATCAATTTCATTCGCCTCCTGAATTTACACTCTTGATGATCTGTTGCAGCCATCCATATTAAATCATGTAAGCTCTTGTTCGGATGAGCCCGCTGGAAGTTGGCCTTCAAGTTCCTAACATAGTAATAGTGGTAGGCATACGGTTCCTGCCATGCATCCAAAGTCTGTACAGAACTTAAAATACCACCATGCCTATCAGATATTAGACAAATACCCGAACTATGTCTGACAGCGTGCTCCTTTAAGTGGTTCAAAACCCATGTCCAAGTCTCTTGACTTTCATTGGTACAAATAGCAAATGCGAGGGGAAATATGCTTTCATTAGCATCTACTACAACGGCGATCAACATCTTAATATCATACTTTTCATAGACATGAGTGTCGTCTATGGATATTACCGGCTGACAATGCCAAAAAACCATCAATGGCTGGTTTAAATGCCCAGAACACATATCTGAATATAAATTTTGGTATTCCCGGACTCTGCTCAAGCTTCCATTCAACAACAATCTCGGGGTTAAAGTGTTGCAAAGTATCCATGTACCTGGGTAGAGCGGTAAATGACTTATCCCAATTACCATAAATAATCTAAACGCACGTTTACGCCCGAGAAATGCCTTTCTTTTGGTAATGGTACAGCCATATACCTGGTGGAAAAATGTTATACACTCTTTCTCCCACATTGTTGTCTGAATGTCATCAAGATCCCTTGTGAGGGCATCCATATCCGGTATACTGGGCAACTGATCAAGGTAGGGAATCGCCCTTGAATGAAAGGCCACAGGAGACTCGTACACTCTGGGTATAACGGGAGGTGGAGTCTGCATATATGGAGCATGCTCATTGGTGGCATCATGATCCCTCGGCAAATCAGGTTGCTCATTCTCATTCTCATCAGCAAAGCGTGTTTCCTCATCATCGTCGCCCTCATTAGGAAGGGTGTATCATTTCCAGACTCATCAGCATTGTTGTCATAATCACTATCATCTTTCTGACTCTGTGAATCTACCAGATCCTGATTAAATATATCGTCTTCGGGCAACTGAGTAATGACATGACCTTCAAGTTGCTCGTTTTCACTACACAACTAATAAAATAATGAGTTTCTCAAACTCATCCCCACATTATATATTAACTTTATCTCTTAACTTACAATTCAAATTTTTTTGATATCCCATTAAGCACATTATCGAGTTGTTGATGACTCCCGGAAGGACCACTATGATCCAAAACACTTGGACATATTCCAATTGTCCGTTGGTTCATAATTTGTAAAATTTATATGTGGCAAGTACCCCCTTTGGAATATATGAATGCTAGTGCGAATATGATAATTAAAAAAAACTAAGACAAAGGAAAATTAAAATTTACCACTCAGCGTGTGAATTATATAAACTTGGGGAGAAATTATGTTCGCGCTCCTCATTCGCCCTTGGAGATAAGTTTAGATATGGCCAAACTCTTTCAAACGAAACCTGCTCGGATAAAACTATTCTAAAAATACCACCCGATGATTGACGGTTATCCCTATTTTGCGGAACTTCAATATTGCGAACGTTTCAGACTTGACGTACATTTCCAGCATTTTTATCACAAGAAGTTTCCGATATTCATCTGGAGTCCTCAAAATAATTTTTAGAGTTTCATCGTCTTAGATGTTAAACTCAGCACAACAAGCAACCCCTTGTGGAGTAAGAGAATATAGATATTTTCTGGTTACTTTAATATTAACCGAATATTTCCTCACACTCATTGTTTGACATATCAACGATACCAATCTATCATACTCCAATGTAAGTGGCAACTTAACAATACACTATAAATAACAACTATAGTGTACTGAGTTATTCTCCACAATAACCTTACCCCCCCAATACAATGCAACCCTAATTTTTCGCTCTTCAGACATTATGGCAAAATGCATAAAAATTTAAGTAAACAAATATTTCGGAATGAGTAAAGGAAAATAAAAAGGATGCAGAAGACTGAATTTTTTAGAATTAATTTTTTAATAAAGAATGAAGCTCCTTAAATAAGCAAAAACGTTGTGCTGGGGGTATAATAATTGTGATTGTATAGCGCATTAATTAAAGGCGCTATATATATAGCACAGTAAAGCTATGCGTTATACCCACCAATTATTACTGGTCAGTCAATTAAGAAGTATAGCGCATGGATTGCATGAGTTATACCTTAACGGAGAAACGTGTCATTAAGGTATAGCGCACGGATTGCAAGTGCTATACCTTAATGGAGAAACGTACTGTTAAGATATAGCGCATGCAGTCCATGCGTTATATATAAAATAGTCATCAGTTATTTTTTACCTATTTTTGTGCTTTGAGTCCAAGAAAACCACACTTTGGTTCTGGACTCTGAATAACAGTATTCTCAAACATGTGGACAGTACTTCCTTGTCAAGTGAAAAAGAGAGTGGATTTTCATCTCACACTTTCTTGCATTTTTCCATTCCTATCTCTATTAGCACACATCAACTCTACTAATTTAACTCTACTAAAATTCACTCAACTTCTGGGATCATTTTAAAAAATATACTTCTCTCTTATTTGATTCACTGACATTTGAGACACTCCCATACACAGTAAATAGAAAACGCACTTATTTAAAGACACAACACACTAAACCCGCCATATTCACCCACAAAACAAAACATTCTGACATCAACACAATTCACAAAAAATGCACTTATTCACTCACACGGAAATTCTCACATAGTTTACGCTCTACAAGAAAAACCCTAACAAAAATCCCTACCCCGTAAGCTGTTGGCGCCATCACTATCTTATCTTGTGAAGGATCTTCTTCACACGGTACAATCAAGTTGTCGCCTTATTCTCTTCTCTACCTTCGATGTTGTATATGATCACCATGTGAACCCACCTAAATTCCATCTCTACCTATCAACATATAGTAAATAGGCACTCACAATTTCACATAGAATAATATATAGAGTGACAATAAAGTTTCTGATGCAATTTTGAGTGCGGGGTTATTTGTCGGTAGTGTGCTTGTGGACATCTTGGTATTCCATTGGGTTAGTGGAAGTTAGAGAGAGGGTGGTCTTTCTCTTCTCCACCTTCGATGTTGCCTATGACCACTATGTGAACCCACCTAAATTCCATCTCTGTCTATCAACTAATGGTAAACTGGCACTCACAATCTCACAGAGAATAATATATAGAGCGACAATAGAGTTTCTAATGGAATTTTGAGGTTGGGGTCATTTTGTCGGTAGTGGGGCTGTGGACATCTTGGGATTCATTAGGTTAGTAGAAGTAATAGAGAGAGGGTGGTCTTTCTCCACCAGAACCTCCTGATATTCCCACTGTGACACACCAACTGGATATGGATGAAGATACACTCCAAAAAACCTCCTTTAAGGAAATCCTAATGGAAAAGAATCTAGTTCCCTCTACTTCTTACTCCCTAACTCACCCCTNATTATATAAACTTGGGGAGAAATTATGTCCGCGCTCCTCATTCGCCCTTGGAGATAAGTTTAGATATGGCCAAACTCTTTCAAACGAAACCTGCTCGGATAAAACTATTCTAAAAATACCACCCGATGATTGACGGTTATCCCTATTTTGCGGAACCTCAATATTGCGAACGTCTTCAGACTTGACGTACATTTCCAGCATTTTTATCACAAGAAGTTCCCGATATTCATCCAGAGTCCTCAAAAAATCTTTTAGAGTTTCATCATCTTCGATGTTAAACTCAGCACAACAAGCAACCCTTTGTGGAGTAAGAGAATATAGATATCTTCTGGTTACTTTAATATTAACCGAACATTTCCTCACACTCATTGTTTGACATATCAACGATACCAATCTATCATACTCCAATGTAAGTGGCAACTTAACAATACACTATAAATAACAACTATAGTGTACTGAGTTATTCTCCACAATAACCTTACCCCCCCAATACAATGCAACCCTAATTTTTCGCTCTTCAGACATTATGGCAAAATGCAGAAAAAGTTAAGTAAACAAATATTTCGGAATGAGTAAAGGAAAATAAAAAGGATGCAGAAGACTGAATTTTTTAGAATTAATTTTTTAATAAAGAATGAAGCTCCTTAAATAAGCAAAAACGTTGTGCTGGGGGTATAATAATTGTGATTGTATAGCGCATTAATTAAAGGCGCTATATATATAGCACAGTAAAGCTATGCGTTATACCCACCAATTATTACTGGTCAGTCAATTAAGAAGTATAGCGCATGGATTGCATGAGTTATACCTTAACGGAGAAACGTGTCATTAAGGTATAGCGCACGGATTGCAAGTGCTATACCTTAATGGAGAAACGTACTGTTAAGATATAGCGCATGCAGTCCATGCGTTATATATAAAATAGTCATCAGTTATTTTTTACCTATTTTTGTGCTTTGAGTCCAAGAAAACCACACTTTGGTTCTGGACTCTGAATAACAGTATTCTCAAACATGTGGACAGTACTTCCTTGTCAAGTGAAAAAGAGAGTGGATTTTCATCTCACACTTTCTTGCATTTTTCCATTCCTATCTCTATTAGCACACATCAACTCTACTAATTTAACTCTACTAAAATTCACTCAACTTCTGGGATCATTTTAAAAAATATACTTCTCTCTTATTTGATTCACTGACATTTGAGACACTCCCATACACAGTAAATAGAAAACGCACTTATTTAAAGACACAACACACTAAACCCGCCATATTCACCCACAAAACAAAACATTCTGACATCAACACAATTCACAAAAAATGCACT
This sequence comes from Nicotiana otophora, assembly GCA_000715115.1. Lineage (NCBI taxonomy): Eukaryota > Viridiplantae > Streptophyta > Magnoliopsida > Solanales > Solanaceae > Nicotiana > Nicotiana otophora. The sequence goes on along the minus strand of AWOL01S0091870.1, from coordinate 36,445 downwards.
TATTCACTCACACGGAAATTCTCACATAGTTTACGCTCTACAAGAAAAACCCTAACAAAAATCCCTACCCCGTAAGCTGTTGGCGCCATCACTATCTTATCTTGTGAAGGATCTTCTTCACACGGTACAATCAAGTTGTCGCCTTATTCTCTTCTCTACCTTCGATGTTGTATATGATCACCATGTGAACCCACCTAAATTCCATCTCTACCTATCAACATATAGTAAATAGGCACTCACAATTTCACATAGAATAATATATAGAGTGACAATAAAGTTTCTGATGCAATTTTGAGTGCGGGGTTATTTGTCGGTAGTGTGCTTGTGGACATCTTGGTATTCCATTGGGTTAGTGGAAGTTAGAGAGAGGGTGGTCTTTCTCTTCTCCACCTTCGATGTTGCCTATGACCACTATGTGAACCCACCTAAATTCCATCTCTGTCTATCAATTAATGGTAAACTGGCACTCACAATCTCACAGAGAATAATATATAGAGCGACAATAGAGTTTCTAATGGAATTTTGAGGTTGGGGTCATTTTGTCGGTAGTGGGGCTGTGGACATCTTGGGATTCATTAGGTTAGTAGAAGTAATAGAGAGAGGGTGGTCTTTCTCCACCAGAACCTCCTGATATTCCCACTGTGACACACCAACTGGATATGGATGAAGATACACTCCAAAAAACCTCCTTTAAGGAAATCCTAATGGAAAAGAATCTAGTTCCCTCTACTTCTTACTCCCTAACTCACCCCTACCCCATCGTTTGAATTGAACGTGGGGAACATCCCGATTCCTTTGACAAATGAAGATAAAATCAGGCTATACAACGCATGAAATAATTCCCTAATTGTTAAACTATTTTGGAAAACAATCACACACCAAGTGTTGCGAGCAAAGCTGGCACACTTATGGAAACCGATTGAACCCCTTGTTCTTATCGATCTGGGCTGGGAGTTCTTCATAGTGAAATTCAATCTTGAGGAAAGCATGAACAAGATTTTAACAGATGGTCCATGGTTTGTATCGAGTCATTTTCTATCGGTAGGTCTATGAGAACCAAATTTTATTTCAGAGGAATCGAAGCTAGCCATAACCGTAGTGTGGATCAGGCGACCGCAGTTGTCGAGGGAATTTTATGACAAAACTATCCTAGATCAGGTTGGCAACAAAATTGGAAAACTATTAAAGATTGACACTTGTACCTCATCCACCCTAAGAGAAAGATACGCTAGGATATGTGTTCAAGTGCCTCTAGAAATTCCGGTTACCACCGCAGTAACCATAGGCACCCATAGCCAACCAATCATGTACAAGGGTGAGGGGATCCTTTGTAAGGGCTATGGGCATAGTGGGCACACGTTGACAAGTTTCATTCAAGGTCAAACCCAAAGACGCAAATAATAACATCGATCTCACTAACACCTCAACAGGAGAAGAAACAGCGCAGAACGGAGATTCCTAATGGAGAATAGTTCCATTCTGGAAGAATAAACAAATGCAACGGCACCACGGAGGGGACACCGTAGAGGACAGCCAAATGCAGGTAAAAAGGTACAATGCAGATTCAAGTACATTTCTTGACCTATAAGCTAGTATCGCCATGGGTTACACCCCCTAGGCCAAAACAATGATGACCCGGGAATCCACTTGGGCCCCAAAGGGCACGCAGAGGGCAACAAAAAGGATTTGGGGCCATACGGGGCCCAGAATTATGTAAGCCCACCTCAATACTTGGGCCATGCTAGCCCGTAAACTCCCCATATGCCAATCTCATTGGCACAAAATGGCTTCTACCTAACCACAATCCATCTACAAAAGATGCCTTTTGGGGAAAATATCCTGACCCCCATAATCCTAAATTTGATACCAAAGGGGAAAAAAGATGCCTCCCGTGGCCTTGAAGTTGTTCACCCCAAATCGGGTACTCTTACACAAAATAAGAGCACTCATGTCTTATAAAAAAAGATTCTGACAGCCCAAATCCACTTGAAAATGGGCCACCCTACCTTGAGGGAGCAAAACCTCCATCACACGCCATTCATTCACCCAACCCACCCCTCCCATCCCTCCGTATGTATCACTCCCAGTAGAGGTAATTGAGTACCTGCTACACATCAATCGACTATTGTTACCAGTGAGAAAACTTTGCTTGTCAACTTCAAGATTGACTGCAGAAGAAAAATCTTCAGACACACAACCAACGGAGAACAAATGGCTTATAGGCATACCCCTTTAACAAAACAAGCTCTCCCTCTAACAATTTTGGCCGATTCTATGAAGTTGAACAGAGCCATGGAAAACACAAAGTCAAACCCACAACCCTCAATCACTTCTTCACAACCGATCTCCTCCACCCCACTACCACCAGAACACACGCCGAAATCCTGGCTAGAACTAGCACTACAGAGGCACAGCCAAAATCTTCAGATGATGGTGGAGTTAGCCCCCATGGAGATCACTATCTAAAATCTATGCTACTTAGCGCGCCTTGCGATCCAATTGCTCCAACAGGGGTTGGCAAACTGTGGATGTCAACGTTGCTCCAGGCATAGTACATGAGAACCAGCAACCTCTGTCTATAGAGAAGATCAAAACCTCATGGGCCAGCTCTGTCAGACCATGCCTTTTTCCCTCTTATGAACCTGGGAACCCCATCACCCAACTTGACATTCTGGCCACCAGTAGTGTAAGTACCTCCACTATCCTCCCACCCACTCTCTCTCATCAACCAACTGGTCAGGGGACTCAACAGGACCTTGGACTATCTCAGAGAATCTATCTTGGACCTAGAGAGCATAATATAAAAGCTAGGGTTCCCAAATACAAAAACTTTTCTAATGCAGGAGCCCCTGGAGATAGAGTTCAAAGAGCAGTTGGGAGAAATTCTTATTGCTCTATGCCCCACAAAGTTAATAAGATGCATAATAGATCTTCGAGTGCCCTTATCTCCAAACTCAAGAAACTCACCAGTATCCCTAAAGCCCCTGGTGGGTGTGTTGAAGCCAACTCCTGTGGGCAAGGGGAAGGAAACCAAGAGGAAGACCCCTCTCAAAACCCATAATTAATGAACTTCATAATATGAAATGCTTAGGGTACCAGTAATGTAGAGTTCTATAGACATTGTGCCTCGACGGTTAAGCTTCACAACCCTGCTACACTGGTTTTGCTTGAAACAAGGATGGCAGACCACAAACACCTCACTACTAAGCTCCAATTTGATGCCCAGTTCCAAACCCCTTCCATTGGCCAATCTGGTGGCATTATGCTAATGTGGAAAGATGACTTGGTCAAGCGTGAAGAGGTCTCTACCACACCTCAAGGGATCCATGACACGGTGCAGATAATTCCCTCCTCTTCCAAATAGCCCTTCTCTACTATTTATGCTAGTAATTGTATGCCCGATAGGAATAGACTATAGGAGTTTCTAGAGGGCTTAGCATCAATATATAAGGGTTGCTGGCTAGTTGGGGGGGGATTTTAACGAAATCCTAAAAGCTAGGGATAATTTGGGTGGAAACAGCGTAAACACCAATAGAAGAAATAGATTCTGGCATTGTTTAAATCAATGTAAGCTTGTGGATTTGGGTTTCAAAGGATCAAAATACACTTGGACTAATAAAAGATATTCTAGGAGGCAGTACCTAATCCTAGAAAGGCTTGATAGATGCTTTGCAACTAATGCTTGGATAGAATTATTCCTAGAATCCACTGTGACCCATCTATCTAGAATACACGCAGATCATTCCCCCCTTCTTCTTAATATTCTGAGAAAGCACAACACTAGGCACAATAGACCCTTTAGATTTGAATCTATATAGTGTAACCACCCTAATTTTCTTCCAATTGTGCAAGAAACTTTCTCTACTGATCATAATATCTATAGGGCCACTGAGATTTTTAAAAGTAGGTTAACCATCTGGAATAAGTATGTGTTTGGCAACATATTCCACAAGAAAATACATATCCGTGCCAGATTAACTGGCATCCAAAAGTCCAATATAAATCCATTTAGTACCTTCCTCCAGGAACTATAAGCTAACCTCCAGTTAGAATTCAATGCAATACTTAAGAATGAATAGGACTTCTGAAAGCTGAAATCTAGGATTAACTGACTGAGTGAGGGGGATGCTAACACCAAATTTTTTCACACTCAACAGGAGAAGGAGGAACATGATCCAAAGTTTGAAAGATGAGGTAAGTAACCTAATCCAAGAACCTCACCACATTAAAGAGACCATCTTGAGTTACTTTTTCAAGATCTTCACCTATGAACATCACCTCTCTAATAGGAAGTCTTCCTACAATGAGGTTATGTCTAGTGTCCTTGATAGTAGAGATAAAGTAACCCTGGATTCCCACTGAGGTTGTCTGAGATAAAATGTGCCCTAAACTCTTTTAAACCTATGAAGGCTTCAGGGCCAGATGGGCTTCACCCTTTTCTCTACCAAAAACATTGGCAAATATTGTCCAATCAGGTAAACAACTACTACCTGTTAGTATTTTCCTCTTATACCTTGCCACCTGAAGTTAACAGAACCTACCTCTGCCTAATCCCAAAATGTCCTAATACTACTGTGTAAGAAACTTTAGACCCATAGGATTGTGCAACACCATGTACAAGATAGTCACTAAGATCATTGTCAACAGAATCAAGCATGTCCTACACAAAATCATTAGACCAACCCAACCCAGCTTCATGGCCAACAAACAAGCTGCAGACAATGCCATAGTGGTCCAGGAGGATATAAATCATTTTCAAAAAATGAAAGGGAAGAATGCTAACATGATCTTAAAAGTGAATCTAGAGAAAGCCTTTGATATACTGGAATGGTCATTTATCAAAGATTCCCTCCTCTTCTTCAATTTTCCCACTAGGCTGATCACCTTGATTATGCCATGCATAACTACCAATTCTATCTCCATCCTAGTGAATGGAGATCATACTAGTAATAAAAAACTCTTGGTTCCCCCATCTGCAGGGGATGCCCTAAGATCTCCCACTTATTTTTTGTTGATGACCAGACTCTATTTTCCAGGGCTAATAGAAAAAACGGCCATTCTATTTTAAGTGCACTAGGGGATTTCAATAATGCCTCTGTTCAAAAGGTCAACTTTCAAAAGTCTAAGGTCATTTTCTCTACCAACTATAAAGAGGAATGGGCTAGCCAGTGCAACTCCATCTTGGGTATCAAAACTGGTTCAGCCTTTGGCAATTACTTGGGCTTCCCCATTTTTCACAAAAGTCCCAATAACAGTGACTTCCAATTCACTCTCGACAATCATAACACTAAGCTTCCAGGCTGGAAAACCAAGTTCCTCAACATGGCTGACCGTACTACTCTAGCAAAAGCTAGTCTGAGTAGCATCCCTAGCCATGTAATTCAGTACATTAAGCTACCTTCTAAAATAACTAACCAAATTGATAAGGTTCAGATGAGTTTTATCTGGGGCACCACATCAGAAAAAGGAAAACTACACATGGTGAAATGGGACACTGTCACCAAACACAAGAACATGGGGGGTCTGGGATTGCAACAATCCCACACTAAGAATAAGACTCACCATACTAGTCTAGAATGGAGAATGTATAATAACACTGGCTCTATTTGGGCTAGAGTGCTTATGAGAAAACATTGTAGTAGGACTGCAAACAAGGGCAAGGCAAAGACAAGGGTCTGGCAGTATGTTCAAAAGGGTTGCAAGGTGTGCTCTAAAGCTTCTATGTGGGTAGTCCACAAAGGGGACAGGGTCAATTTTCTTGAAGACATATGGTTACCCAATATGCAACCTCTCAAATCAATCCTCAGAGGGCCTTGGCAACATGTTGATCTGAACAGGAAGGTCAATACTTTGCACTGCAATGGGGCCTGGGACCTTAACTCCTTCAGCTAACCCATCGCCCAAGATATAACCACCATTATCCAAAGCACCTTTATCCAACTCAATGATAGGTCCACTGATAAGTTGGTATAGAACCTCATACCTACTAGGTTGTTTTCATCCAAGTTTGTCTATTTTTTGATTGCCTCCAACTTGACCCTCAATTCTTCCAGGAGGACCTTTTTGGTTGGATATGAAAACTGAAAGCCCCAAATAAGATCAAGTTCTTCAATTGGCTAATGCACCAGAATAGACTTCCCATAGGAAAATACCTACATCACATAAGCCTGAACATTAACCCAAATTATTCATATTGTGGAGTGGATGCGGAAGACATCAACCACATCTTCTTTGAGTGCATTAATGCAAAAGATTTTTGGCTCATGCTAGTACTGAATAACACTGACAGTCAAGCCATCTCCCCTTCAGCCTTCACTATGCAAAACTAGGAGCAAACTTGGCATAAGATCCAAAAAGTGCCATTCAATGCTTGTATTGATTGGAAGTTTCTTCTTCCATTCTATTTTTGAAGCATTTGGAAAACTAGAAACACCATATTTTTTGGAGGAGAAAGACCCACATCCCTATTAACCAAACAATTGCTATGGTAGTTGAATATTGCCATGTGGCCGTCAGGCATAACCCATCACCTGAAAAATTAATTCTTCATCTTAAGTGGTACCCCCCTGATACAGGGTTTTTCAAACTAAGCATTGATGGGGCTGCTTGTGCAACTACTGGGAAAGGCGGAATAGGAGGAGTATTTGGGAATAATATGGGAGATTAGGTCATGGGTTACATGAAAGGGCTTCCACATACAATGAGCATAAGGGCTGAGCTTCAAGCCCTTTGACAGGGCCTGCAAATTAAAATTGATCAAATGATCACTCCCTTAGTGATAGATACAGACTCCACAAAAGTAATAAACATGATAAGAGATGGAAATGTTACTCACAACCCCATAATCTATGAATACGGGTCAATGATAGATCAGCTGAGGAGTCCAACAATAGGGCATAACTATAGGGAGCAGAAATAAGTAGCATATATCCTCGCAAAGAAAAGAGCTAAGAAGGAAATCTTTGAAAGAACACAGTTTTTAGCAGTTCCTCTGGTGTTTGCAAATGAAGAAGTGTGGGCAGACATCCTAGGAACTATATTCAAAAGTAAAATCAATGCTTGTAATATTGATACACTATCAGTCAATGTTGCTACTCAAGGGAACTCACATTCCCTTTATAATGATGTAATTTTGTGAAGGATAACTATTATATATATATATATATATCTAGTTTACCAAAAAATAGAGTTTCTGAATTAAAAGCAAAATTATGTAACTCATACTTTACAATCTTTTGGTGGCCAATATAATGACGAGCGCAAAACACAACACGAAATTGATGCTCACTAGCTAAAGATAGTATAGTTCAATGATCGTCTCCACAGGGATTGAATTTAAACAATGCTCAAGTAATTTCTAGCTTAACGCTATTCAGGATGATCAAAACTTAATTTTATATAGGTTATAAAATACGATTAACTACTAAAGTAAAGCAATTGATAATTGACTTCAAAAAACCAGAGATTAGAAAAGTAGGTTTCTTATCAATGTGAGGAATAAGGCTTTTGACAAGATTGGTGCAAGATAGCTATTTGGGATCCAACTCTAGTTTAATTAACTCTAATGTTCTAATGATTCTCACGAATCCACTCGATAATTAATTCAAACGTGTAGTCAAGACTCCTCTCTCGATTAAATCTTAACTCTACAAGGTGAACTAATATAAGCACTGTGAAACTATGCAACCATACGTTAGTGGATTAGTCTTTAGGAAAATGTCTCTCGAATATTCTCCTAACTTAATTTAATCAACAATTCAACAAGATCTATCGATTACTTAAGAGAATCAATGAATTAAATCAAATAAAATAATGCAAAGATAATCACCAAAATATTTCTCTTTCGATTAAATAAACCGGTGAATAAAGTTATAACAATTCAAAGCTCCATAAATGAATTCAAGAAACGAATTACAGTTAAAATCCACAAATATCAATCAAAACACCATATCCGTCAAACCCTAAGGGAAACTACTCCATAATCATGGAGAAAATCATCACAAATAAAATTAAATAGTAAAAAAACATCAATCTAACGTTACAATCCAAACTCCCGTATTGATTTGATGGAAAGATGATGAAATCTTGTGTCTTGTAGCCTCCAACGCTCTCCAAAAGCTTCCAAGGTCAAAAGTCCCTTCAAAAACGTATTTCCAGTGTATTTATAAGAAATAGGAATGAACTCTGACGAAACTACCCTCTTTGAGTCGAAATGGACAAACCTATAAACTTTTTACACTTCATGCGTCGCACAGTGCTACGCAGGGTGCGTCGCACAGTGCATTTTGCTTGGTTGTAAACTCTCTGAACTTGGCTTGTCTGATAAAATTTTGTATTGATGTCATGCACTATGCCTAGCATTGGTGTATTTTCTGTCTGATCCAAAAACTACAAGTCTCTGAACTTCTCAAATTTCTGATGCACATTTGCATTGATGCATTGCACTGTGCTACGCATGGTGCGAAGCATTAGTACAAATGTCATAACCCTTGCGATTACTTCAAACTTTCGTATGCAACGCCAGTCCATGAGACCCGAACGCGATCCTAGTTCAATTCCTTGGCTTTTACTCAGACTTCAAAGCTCTAATTATTCGATTTAGCTCCAGAACATCTTCTTAACTCAGAATCATTTCCTGCAAGGCATAAAACACGTAATAAGTTAAAATCACCATAATTTAAGCTCAAACACGCTCAAAGTGCAGTAATTAGAGTGTAGAATACGGCTAAAACACGTGTTCCTAGCCTACCATCAATACCCCATACTTCAACCATTGCTCGTCCTTGAGCAATCAAGCTACATTTCATATAGAAACGACCTTCGCATCAGACAACTTCCCTAACGCATCATGCCAAGAATATTTAAAATAGACTAAGGACCATATCATAACATCCTAACCTCAAGACTCGACTCAAAAGCACCACATATTTTTCAAAAACCTGCTCACTTACTGTAACACAGAGGCCAAAGATATTACCTTTCCTTCGCAAATTATGTGCCCTCACACCAAACATAGAAAGTAGTTCCACACATACTAAAATTAAAGAACAACAAGGAATTCAAGATATAAAGAATTCACTCACTCTCAAAATTAAAATTCATGTGCCACAGAAGACGCACCATATGCTTGCCCATAGTGAAATACACTATTAATTGAGCTCATTCAGTCAAAGATCAAGTAGGACTTTATTTTGGTTGTAATGTAGGTTGCAGGACGAGTAGGATACATTTGGATATGGTGACTACACCTCCTTAAGTACTTTAATACATAGACATTAACAATTTAAACCCCACACTTGTGTTGAACAAAACCCCAACCTTCACACTTAATAACATCAAGCTCCCAATACTGAACAAGAAATGCCTATATCACTTCTTATACTAAACAAGACTGCTATTTCACTTTGCAAACACACAGGGCAAGTTCTAGACATCAACTGACATGCACAGAATATCAACACAATCTCACACACATATTGGCACATAACTCACTTAGGACCGGATCTATCCCGACTCTCTACTCAAAGCAGTTAAGCAACATCAAAATCAACCAGATTCAGGCACTTATACATGAGTCAAGAACTGAGCCTAAGCATCACAACTAAGGAACTCACTACTCTCAACGCACAACAATGTCAAGAAAAGTCATCTCAATTTAATACATAGCACAAGACTTCACTATTCCTAATAAAAAAAACTAACTACACCCGATTCAAACAAAACTCTTGGAAAAGAACCGCGGTACAAAGAAACACTAAGGGAGAATTGTTACACTACCTATGCAAACAAAACAAAATAAACGGTAAAAAAATTTCTTCTTTGTTTTTCTTTGACTTTATCCCTCAAGAAGATACCCAAGGAAATCCATCATCGGAAAAAGTCAAAAACAATATTTTCAATCAAAAGAAACGAAAAACAAACATACATATATATATTTACATTCCCTACCCACACTTTAAATTGTGACATGTCCCCATGACACACAAATAAAAAGCAAGAGATAAAGGAAACTTGCCTGATTCATCTAGTCGGATTCTGAATCGAAGTCGAAAACTCCTTTGTACGCCCGACCCAGTGCACATATACATGCTGAGAGTTTCTTTTCAGCCTTCTTTGGGTACACCCCACACTTATCCGTTTTACTCTCTCCAAGTTTCTCCTTTAGCCCCCC
>AWOL01S0091821.1:0-10176 GCA_000715115.1 Nicotiana otophora | reverse complement strand
CGTCACCTCGTGCGTACGTAGCCCCCGTAATTAGCAACAATTATTCAATTTAATCCCTATGGGTAATTCTTCCCTCACAAGATTAGACAAGAGACTTACCTTGTCTCAAAGTCTACTTTTCGATTACCGCGTCGCGTAAAATTCTTGATTCGACGCCAAAAAATCCGAAACTATCCAAATATTATACAAAATAATTAATATGTGCTCAATAATTCAAAATTCATCTATTAAATAAATTACCCTATCAAAAATGGAAAAATTCTTAAAATTTATCCCGGGCCCACGTGCCCGGATTCCGAAAACTTTTGGATGAAAACGTTACCCATAATCTCAAGAACTCAAATATATAACTTCTATCCAATTCCATAACCATTTTCGTGGTTAAAATCTCATTTTTTATAAAAATCTAGGTTTTTCACCTAAACCCTTGATTTCTATGATTTACTAGTTATAATTTACCCATAATATATGTATTTAACTCAAGGGGTATAGAATTAACTTACCTCCAAATTTATAGTTGAAATCTCCTCTCAAAGAGCTCCAAAATCGTCCAAGATTGGAATAAAATGGGGTCAAAATGACTGAGCCCTGTTTTTAACACATTCTACCAAGCAGCTATTTCGCATTTGCGGCTAGCTAGACACATCTGCGGAAAAAGCGTCGCAGATGCGGTTTTTCCCTTAGCCAAACTAGCCCGCTTCTGCGGTCAGCGGCTCGCATCTGCGACTTTCACATCGCACCTGCGCTCCTCTTCTTCGCACCTGCGCCTTCGCAGGTGCGGTACTTTTTCCGCTCCTGTGATTCTGACAGAACTGGGGAGCTCCAACTTGGCTCTAAATTTCCATCCTAGTCCGAGTTTGAAATCATAAAACGGGCTCGCTCGAACTCTCAGAACGCGTAAAACAATATCAAATCTAAAAATGATGCCCCAAACCAAATTGATTCAAACTTAAGACCTTCAAGTTCTTCAATTTACTTCCAACACGCCGAAACATACTTAAACTACTCGGAATGACGCAAATATATGTGTGCAACTCTTAAATCAGAACTCTTAAATCACTCCAAACCAAATTTAAAGAACTTAAAACCTTCAAATAGTTGATGTTTTTTACTATTAAGCGCCAAAATGCTTCCAGATTATCCAAACCCCGATCCGATCATACGCCCAAATCCAAAATTATCATACGAACCTATTGGAATCATCAAATCCCGATTTCGGGGTAGTTTTCTCAAAATGTTGACCGAAGTCAAACTTGGCCCTTTTAAAGCTAACTTAAGGAACCAAGTGTTCCGGCAACCCAAACACTTCCAAATCTCGAACCAACCATCCCCGCAAGTCATAAGTAAATAAAAGCACATTCGGGGAGTTTTATTTTAGGGAACGAGATTCTAAAAGTCGAAACGACTGGTTGGGTCGTTACATTCTCTCCCACTTAAATATACGTTCGTCCTCGAACGTGCTAAGGACTGTTCCGGAGTTGTCCAAAATCACTGTTTAACACTTCGAGCACCTACCCGTGCTACCACACCCAATTGAACACATTAGCTCGAGCCAATTTGACGATTCTCCCCTTTATTTAGGCAATTAAGTCTTTGAGCCCAATTTTAAAATCCACAATTCTCCACCATGCCTGTTTCCAACCTACGAACACTGTATCAATCACTACACGGTGCACCAATATAGGATTGCATACCTTAGTTGAATTTAGACCATGGACCATACCATTCGCATGCCCATAATAACAACCCCGATAACAATAGTCGAGATTCCACGAATTTGATGTTCCCAACACAACTCATGATACGTATAAGTCCTGTTCAAACTCTTGAAATGCTTCCACAATGGAAGAAATGTGTAGAAATTCATAACCAACTGCCGAGTCAAAAACTTATTGCGTTTCTCCTTCTGACAAGAACCATTTCCTCATTATGAACCAAATAATGGTCTCTTTATTATTCTTCATATAATCCGATCACACTAATCCCGGATCCAAATAATCCCGTCTTATCCAGTATAAGATGCTCAGGCAATAAGCCACCTCAGACACGATCAAAAAGCCTCATATGATGCCACAATGAGCTAATAAGCTACGGACTTGATTGCGATACATAAGGAAAATGAACTCTGGAAAGGATTATTCAACCCATGTGACTAATTAGACAACTGAAAAGGTGTCAAGAACCTTCCTCGGAAAATGGGACACAAAACACACAAAATCGAATATAGGGAATTGTACTCAACATCACACTGTTACGGCGTGCAACCCGATCCAAACAACATACCCATGGTGGCGTGCCACCCGATCCGCACAAAACGAATCTATAAGGAAATACTTACCGAGCTAGAATGCTCATTACTACAAAATATCCGAATATCAGATACAAGCACGCTAAGTGCATAATACCATCCCTGGAAGGACCGACAGTGCCATACGCTACAAAATTCAAGCACGACTAAGGTGCGATATATGATCTGAATCTCGAGAGCCGTTCGGCTCACATAGCACCATCACTACACGGAACCTCAACACAAAAGAAATTTATCAAGCGGTTTCGCAACCCCCACGGCACAATATAATATTACATGAAATAACTGGGGATGAAACGACATCCAACGTCCGAATACTCCTACATAGGGAGCGCTTATGCTGAAATGAACACATCCGGCCTAATATAGAGCCCATATTCACATTCAAATCCATCCACATACCTCAAGCTGATTTTGATCGCAACATACTAGGCTAATAACTTTTCAAGGATCCATCTATGTTTCCCATAACACACAAGAACAACCATCATAACCGGAACAAACTTCCACAGCCCACAACCAATGAAACGAGTGCCCTCCAAACATAAGTTCTCGAATTAGTGATATTACCAAAATCTCCATACTGGGTTTCAATCTTCACTCAATCAAGTGACTACATGCCATCCTTACACAATCTTTCCGTGAGACACGCTCCCACGACCTTCTGCACTAGGTAACAAGTCTGCACATCCATGCTACCAGTTACACTAATACTGTAAAGCATATCAAGAATCCACAAATCAATATACAAGGTCTCTTACACCTGACATCGACCTTAGGTGATGTCGAAAACAATACCATCTTACTTTAAACATCTAAATCCTTTTCATGCTCATTCGAGCTCGTGACATCCATGTCAACACCGAACCAAAATCTTGAATCCTCAACTTTCGAATTACATGCTACTTAATGCACTTAATCACGCAGATGCGCATGAGTACAAGAATCACATCGTAACTCCCAAACCACTAATAGGGTAAACACTTCATCATGTAGAAACCTTCTACTTAACTCATTTCAAAAGAACCATTGCAACACGTGACTGAATTCCCTTATCCGCAGAAAATACCGACCTCAAGTAGACCATACCTCTTCTAGAATCCCTTTACACATAACATGCCATAATACTTTAATTCCTCCAAATAAAATCAATTACGGCGGTCGTCAAGCCTCGCACGTACCGCCACAAATCACATGCATAACTCAATACGCTGAATGAACTGATCATTGCCACCATCATGCCAATTCAATCATTGTTAGCCGACTAGTCTTTTCTTAATTTATTCTTCACTTGCCTTAGAAATAATAATAGCTCCATTCATTACATCATGAACTCAAATCTGCACTCATCCCGAGTGACCTTATTTCACGAGACCACGATGTTTCAAAACCCACGAATCATCTCGTACTCCTCCTTGTGCGCACTTTTACATCTTCAACAGGTACACCCATTCTCATACTTCTTTTATGAATCCGAAGTTATTTACTTCCTTTTCTTCCAATGCTACATCGTAGACTGAAGATAACATAGAACACCCCAAACCCTTTTCAAAATCTGCTACAAAAGCTCGACGCTTAATCATACTACAGACTCGAGATCCATAGGCACCGTACTTTAAATTTTTGAACCCTCTAAGACCGTTATTGAGAGTCACTTGCTCTGACTTGTTCCCAAACATGATCAACTCCAAGGCCCTGCTAGCACATGGACACTTTCTCAAGGAAACATCCGACTGTCTCATTTTCCCTGTGCATTACATCTACACGAAGCATAAACTCTGAATCTTCCAAAAAACCTGAATATGAATCGATAAGGCCAAATATGGCACACATTTCCCAAATCCTTTGCTCAAATTACCACTGATGTTTTATTTCCTTAGTTGCAATGACCCACCAATACACCGATAACCAGGAACCTCACAAATAGATAACCATGCAATCCAATTGTAGATGGTAGGGCTCTCCCACTTAGCTTGAAGCTACAATTACATAACTCTTATAATTCACCAAGATTCTTTCTTCATCATTGACATGATCCTCCACACGCAACTTGCCAATTTCTCAAAATCCTTCTATCAACCTTTAATAAACACTCCGGACCACTAGCCACATTTACATAATAAATCTCTTACTGAGTAGCGAGTAGAATTCTTCACAGAAGCTTCATCAACCCCACACGACCGCTAACCTGCTCACAGGAGATAACCCACATGTGGAAATTACATGTCGACATATTCCAACGCAGCTGCACTGGGTGAAATTACTACGAAATCAGTAGATCATCCTGAGTCCGAGCTCATTCACCAGTTGTACCAGTCCGTTCACTCCTCATGGACGTCAACTAAAGGTGCGACAATACATTCCAATCCAAAGTCATGTTGTATCCTTCTTCATATCAAGCAACTCCCTCCTGTTGTATCCAATCTTCCTCAATATAGCAGCTAATATTACAACTTAAGTCTGTAGACCTAGTCACTGTCCATCCTAAATCCCAAATTACTTCAAACTTTCCTCAAGCCATGTAGTTATCCTACCACGTAACTCATATGCTATCTTGCCACTCTCCCACTTTGGTAAACCATCTCCTTTAAGCAACTACTCAACTTTTGTTTTCTTACACTTGGCCTTCTCGGAACCTAAGCACCACAAGACACCTTTCACATGTCCTTCCTTATCCTTCGCTGCCCAGTTGTTGCCTTAACTAAAAATCCGTCTCTGTAGCACTTGAACCAATAGGTCGTTACCAGCTGTAAACCATTCCGAGGATCATCCTGCTCGATCCATCAACACTATGAGCACTGATTCAATCTTGAACCACTGCACACCACGATTTCTGACAACTTCTTCCTCGATACCAATTCCTAATACCCCTCTGTGAAGGTGAGTTAAACAAAACCATAACACCGGTGAACCTTAACGCATTTAACAAGGCAATGACACTACATCACAATTGAAAACTCTACCACGCTCGAAAATATCAAGCCCCATTACTCCATCAACCCCATACCTGAACATTCATAGTACGATTACCTTTCTTTTGCTGGAATTAAATGTCGAACCTCTACATCATGTATTGAGAATAACCTTCTTTCAAGTCGTTCACTGCGTCGGCACATAAACGAGCACCCCGCCATTACATCAATTCCGCGAGATAATAACTCATGAACATCGTAGCAACATGTACATAGCCTCAAAACCATCCGAAATATAGCTACTCAGCTGAAATGACAGAACATCATTCTGCAAGGCAACGACAATAGCCCAATCAATTACGCAGGGAGAAACATCCTGCACCACATCTGTAGCATCATTACAATTCCTCAATTCTCGATCTATAACAAGCGTTCCACGTCGCACAAGATTGAATAGGAAAGAAACAAAGGCATAAGCCTAAAAGATATTAAATCGCACGATGAGGAATCAAGAAGGGAAGTGCTCCTAACAGCCATGTAGCCTCTCGAAGATAAGTACATACGTCTCCGTACCAATCCGCAAGACTCTACTAGACTTGATCATGACTCGTAAGGCCTAAGTGAACCTAGTGCTCTGATACCATGTTATCACGACCCAAAATCCTTTAAGGTCGTGATGGCGCCGGACACAGCTGTCAGGCAATCCAACAATGCATACTTAGCTTAATTACCCATTTTGGAATTTTTGATAATAAAAAACTTCTTCGATGAAATAATAAAGAAAAAACTAATTGAGTAAATGATAAATAATTTTAGCTACTACATTTCTAAACAGTTCACAACCATTCCCAAACTTCGACTAACTAGCAGGGTGAAGGCATGAAAATAGATATGGAAAATAAGGAAGCGAACACATGATCTTAATAAATAAGCAAGTAGGGACACGAACGACTAGTATGGAAGATGACCTAAACTTATGTGCAACAAAACAGATGACATGGATGCAATCATAACAGCAGGAAGTAAGCATGATATTGGCAAGTTTAAGTAAATAAAAGGCATGGTAACAGGACAACAAAGGTGATAGAGGATAAGACAGAACAGTAACAACATATCACAAAAGAACCATGAACACGATAACAACAACTCCAGGTAAAGACATAAAAATATCTGCAAGAAAGAGATATCACCACATAATGCAATTCTCTCATCCTCACTTGCACGGAAACACCCTTCGTGCCATGAACTCAACATAACATGAAAGCATAATAATATCAATACAATGGCACGACATCACCCTTCGTGCTTTTACTCACAATGATATGGCACGGCATCACCCTTCGTGCTTTTACTCTCAATAATATGGAACGGCATCACCCTTCGTGCTTTTATTCTCAATAATATGGCACGGTATCACCCTTCATGCTTTTACTCTCAATAATATAGCATGGCATCACCCTTCGTGCTTTACACTCTCCCTCACATGATAATGCATAAACAAGGGCACGACATCACCCTTCGTGCTTTACACTCTTCCTTACCAAGCATATGTATATCAATGACAAACAAGGCAGGAAGCATAAATAACATCAAGGGGAGTGTTTAAACTAAAATTTCAAATGAATCCCAATCACAACTTTCCAAGCCAACAATAGTTCAATAAACCCACAGGAACCTTTTTATTCAAGTATTCCAACTAATTTCACAAATGATGTACAACACAAGTATAGAATCTAGTATCTCAAGAATATCGGCCGTAGCAATATATTAATGATTATGCATATTGATGACCGAATTAAACACACCAATGTATTCTCATAATTTCAATCAAATTTGATCAAATTATAATAAGCTAAGTCTTGATTGCTATCATTTAATATTATGTTCTTAGTTTCGAAGAGTTAAGTAAGGCATGAAGCAGGAGATCACGAAATACTACAACGATAAATGTAACATAGTCCACCCCCTGAGCATGATTAACCATGGCACATACATATACGCTCGTCATCTCATATATGTATCACCCCCGCATGTGGCAAACAATGACAAATAGGAGGAAAATTTCCCTCAACAAACTTAGGCAAAACACTTACCTCAATTCGGTTAATTCAATACTCAATTTAGCTTTTCCTTTACCAATTCACCTCCGCTCGGCTCAATCTAGTCAAAGACGACTTACACACATCACACAATGCAAGGGAAAACAACTTCAATTAATAAAGGTGTGATTTTTATTCCAATTCTAAAAAGTCAAGAAAAGTCAACTCCCCGAGCCCGCACCTCGTAACCAATTCGTCCTTCATATCATCATTTTGTATTTTTTGAAAGATTTTACAATTTTCCCAAAATTTTCCTTAAGATTCTCATGAATTTGATGTTAAATCGTATATATAATCATGAAATGTAGTTGGGAAATGATTAAAGGTACTTACCCAATGATTTGGTATGAAAATCCCTTCACACAATCGCCTCTTCTCGGACCTAGGCTTCAAAATATACCCAAATGAAGCTAAGTCTCGGAATTCTCAGCACTTAACAGGTTGCAGATGTCGCATTTGCGATAGGGGGTTCGCAAATGCGACCCTCGCAAATGCGAACAATATATTGCAAATGCGAACTGGAGGCCCTCCTGCTTAGGTCGCAATTGCGACCCTATACTTCGCAAATGCGAAGGCAGAAATTTCGCAAATGCGGCAGAGTTCTTAGCAAATGCGAACTCTCCCCAGCAACCCAGACTTCGCAAATGCGATGGCTGCTTCGCAATTGCGTCTGTCGCATTTGCGACCAATACATCGCAAATGCGATGATACCAGTACCAGCAGTCAAAATTTATGAAGAATCAATCCGAAACTCACTCGAGCCCTCGAGGCTCCAAACCAATCATGCACCCAGGTCTAGAAACACAACATGAACTTGCTCGCGCGCTCAAATCATCAAAATAACTTCTAAAACAACGAATCACACGCCAAAACGTATGAAGAACAACTAAACTTCAAGAACTTCTAGAATCGCAACCGAGCGTCCGAACCATATCAAATCAACTCCGAATGACGCCAAAGTTTGCACAAAAATCACATTTGACATTACGGGCATGATCCAACTTCCGAAATCGGATTCCAACCCCGATATCAAAAAGTCCACTTCTGGTCAAACTTCTCAAAAACCTTAAATTTCTAGCTTTTGCCAAAAGACTCCAAAATGACCTACAAACCTCCAAATCCATTTTCGAACACGCTTCCAATACCAAAATCACCATACGGAGCTATTCTCAGACTCGGAATCCCAAAAAAATTGATAACATTGAAGTGCACTTCAGCCCAAACATGATGAATTTCTTCCAAAATGCTAACTTCCACAATAGGTGCCAAAATGCTCCCGGGTTATCTAAAACCCAATCCGAACATACGCCCAAGTCCGATATTATCATACAAACCTGCTGGAACCATCAAATCCTGATTCCGAGATCGTTTATCCAAAAATTTTCCTTAGTCAATTCTTCCAACTTAGAGCTTGAATCTTGATGTTTATCCTTCCAAATCGATTCCGGATAACTTGAAAACCAACACCGACGATTTACGCAAGTCATAACACATCATGCGGAGATGCTCGAGCTCTCAAAACTCTGAGCAAAGTGCAGTTTCTCAAAACGACAAGTCGGGTCGTTACATCCTCCACCACTTAAACACATGTTCGTCCTCGAACATGCCAGGAGTCATTCTAAACCATCGAATCACGGTATAACTTACTATGCATAAACCCGGGGTGATCCCGCATCACCTTGCCCCATATAAACCTGCCAACACAACCTAACTAGAGATCCTTACTTCAACCTTGGTCCTTAACCCTTTTAACCCAAATCTCTAACACCCCAAATTCATTATAAGCCCCAAATCTCACATCTACACACAACATAAGCCTGAACAAGTTGTATTAGGCCATAACCATGAACCAAGATGTAATCACATGATATACCCCATCACTTTGACACTCACAGTAGGGACTGCTGACCACCATTACTGCCCAAAACAAATCTGGTGCCGGTAGAAACCTCCTATCGATTAGAACCTCGTTCAGAACCTTCATACCCTACAGATGATGAAAGAAACACGCATAACCTCTTAACCACTCATCTGATCAATAAGCTAAGAAATTCACTCGCCCGACCAGGCCATTGTCCACATCCTCAACAAAATATAGTGTTATTCTTCCAAACCTTCCTTATCCCAATACAATAGCACAAATCTCAGGTCTAGAAACCTCATCTCAGCCAATACGAACAGCCACATCAACAAGTATCAACAATAATCATATGGAGCCCCACACAACCCGGTTCCGTACACTAGCAAGTAATAATTCAGACATGACAGATAACAGTAAGAAAACTAAATAAGAAGACTACTAAGAAAGTTAAGCAGGCAGGGAAATTTTAGTATTTTACTATGAACTATTTTCAACTAGGTGAAAGCAAAATACACGAAATATGAATACGGAGTCACATTTCATCACTGTACCGTTATGGCGTGCAACCCAATCCCATCATNCGAATATTTCAAATGAATCCCAATCACAACTTTCCAAGCCAACAATAGTTCAATAAACCCACAGGAACCTTTTTATTCAAGTATTCCAATAAGTATAGAATCTAGTATCTCAAGAATATCGGCCGTAGCAACATATTAATGATTATTCATATTGATGACCGAATTAAACACACCAATCTACATAGGGTACCCATCGAGCCATAATACTCGGGCTCACTGATCTCATGTGTGTCAACATCAAGCACAACAGAGTGCACGGAAATATAACTGTGGGAAAATTATTAGGAACAAACAATATTGAGAAGGAGAAGCACAACTATGGTGCAATAAGCAAATCAACGTCATGAAGGCCACCTCGCCCATAGTTCCATGAGGCCTAAAGTGTACCACAATATGCATGTGAAGAATCATGTAA
>AWOL01S0091812.1:41819-67772 GCA_000715115.1 Nicotiana otophora | reverse complement strand
TAGTTTTTATATTTAGTCGTGGTTTTTATGTTGTTAATGAGTGTAGTTTGATTAGTGCCATGTTGGTGTAAATGAGTAGAAATATTATGTTAGTCCTTAAGAAATAGTTGGTTAAGAAGATANGTGGCCCAATACCATGAAAGTTTAACATAAGCTTACCCGGGTTTAATGTCTTGCATTAGTGAAATTTGTTTTTTTAATAATAATTTTTTTTTCAGTCGAACAAGTAATAAATAAAAAAGAAGCGCTTTTTAATTAATTTAAGCGATAAGCAATTTTAGGCACGTTTGAGATGTAGACCATGTGCTCATACACGGTCCTTGGTGGATATTTTATTTTTAATAAAGTAGTCATGTGTGCATTCCCGCTCCTTGACTTTTCAATATTAATTGTATTTAAATCATGTGTACCGACACGTTCTTTGCTTTAATACATATAATCAAATAAGGACTTTTTGTCCTTGCACGCTCCTAGGCCAAAATTATTAATTATTAAGCGGTACTAGACAATAGTAACTTAAGGCAAATAATACACACTTTATCCAAAAATAATTCAAGCCAAATTTTAGTCAATAAAAGCGACCGTGCTAGAACCACGAGATTTGGGGAATGCCTTACACCTTCTCCCCGGTTAACAGAATTCCTTACCCGGACTTTGTTTTCGCAGACCAATAATAATATAGTCAAATCTTCCTTTGATTAGGGATTCAAATAAAAGGTGACTTGGAACACCAACAAAATTAATTCCAAGTGGCGACTTTATAAATAAAATAATTCCTACTCAATTTTGTTACTTTAATTGAAAAAACCCTTTAATCTACATAATATTATTTTGCGGGTAGAAAAAGGGGTGTGACACTATCTACCAAAAACCTTGTCACTCTATCATACTTTACCGTGCGACCAAAACATATCTATTTATACTACTCGCAACCTTCCTTTACCTTGTTAGCACCATAGATTTCCTTTCGTGATTTCTCAGTTGTCTTTAAACATAAGCAATTACTTTTTATGGTCGTTCTTCCACTTGCTGCATGGATACTTGGCTTATCTTAGTGCGCACGAATACTGGAATTCCTTGTAACTCATATTATCTCAAATATCACTTTTTATGTTTTTGCTTCCCGTTAATTACCACGATAGGTGCCACTTTCTTATGGAATGCATACAATGTTGTAGTGAGACTGTTTGTATAAGATCATTTCTTCTTTAGGTCACTATTCATAGCTTGAAGCCTTCTTCCTTATTTCCTCAGCTAGTATTTTGTTGTAGTACTTAGGGGACACCCTTTGACTCCTGTAAAGCTGCGAGCTTATTACATCGCATACCTGAAGTCTTATTTTGATATTCTTACTCACCCATAATTATCTTTAGTTACTTTCCTCTATAATCTCTTGCTCGTAGGGTTGCTTTTGAACTGGAATTTTGAGTGTCTCCCTAGTGGCACTCTCTTTTATTTTCATAACACCTATACGGTACCTTTAACTACCCCAACTCCTATCTGAATATTTTTCAAGCATCACGATGTCATATCCGCGAGAATGAATTCCCTATGTTAGGGTTCACTATGTTTATCTTGCTCGTTCTGTTGATTTATCTATATCCTCTTGTCTAGCCATAACAAGACTCTTCCTGAATCTACTACTAACTACCCGTTGGTCCATTCTCATATCTATATTCCGCGTAATCTCTCTTGGATTATTTCCTTTGTCTTAACTTACCTCTCACATTGGCTCCTTATGTATCAAGTGTTCATTCGCTTTTATTTATCAATAACATCCTGGGCAGGAATCCTTGCGGCTTCTCCCCGGCGTCGTGCTTGCATAATGTTCTGGAGTCGTAACATATCTATAGAATCTAAATCATTCCTTTTGCCTTTTTACCACATTCTTCCTTTACAATTCCATAGTTACCTGAACCCTATAACTCCTACTTAATACCATATCACACCATCTTTCCCCCTCTCTTAATCTTTGGCATCTTTTCACATCTTCACTGACTTTTACACGCTTTGCGGTAACACTTCTGTACCAAGGATAACAAATTTGTTTACTCACGAGGGTGACACCTAGTGTAACTAGCACACTTAGTCCCTTAAGCTTAACTCTACTCACAGTGCTCGCTTTAGGGAAGCGACTTCCTAAATGACCTTTAAAGGTTATTCTTCTATTGTCCGTTCTATTATCGCTGGAATGCAATCTCTGAAATTCTCATGATGACGACTATTATCAAATCATTTGGTCCCGAATTCATGTTTAATTTATCTTGTTCACCAGCCGATACTGATTTTTATTACTCTGGGGTCTAACCGTTTCTTGTGGTAATCACATTGGAGTCACCAACTTATTTCTCAAAATGAGGATATGACTTTATGGCTTATACTCTTTTATTGTTTCAAGGCATGTCTCCTCTTGTCATTCCCTTCACTTGACTATAGACTCTATCATCCTGTCATATTTTGATTCACCGTTATCACTCATTTATCACATCTTACTCATAACACTTCATTTACTCTTTTCTTATTCTCCTTCTAATAATTCCGTATATCACTTTATTCTGAAAACTTCAACAAAATATTCTTTCGGTTTTAGCTGCCCTTGATCCATCCACTAGCTCTTCGGGTAGCCTAATATTCTTTCTTAACTAGGGACGGGAGCCATACTAAGGTAAATATTTATCTCTTCTAGGATTCCAGTGCCTCTCTTCTGAATTTTATGAACATGCTAGTAGTCATACTTAATTGTACTATTCTACAGTGCAACATCTGGGTGTCTCACAAGGAGATCTAATACCATATTTGCAATATCCTTCAGAAATGCCAGCTAACGCTAACAATCCATCCACCATTTAGGGTTACTCTAACCCCAGTTGGATCCTCATATCCCGTATTTCTCTTAAACTATATCCGCTGGCTCCCATATGGCATAACTGAGATAGGTGCGGCCAATTGTACATACCTATGTTACTGTTAAAGGTAACTCAAAATGCTTATATTTCTCCGCCTAAATTGTAAATACTGATAATCTTCATTAACTGGGTACCTCGTACCCTTTTTCACCTTGCTTCTTTTACTTGCTGAAACTTGTGTCTACCATTTGACTCTCTTATTACTTTTTACCATATGGGTGGATAAATATCATGTCGTAGTACACACATGAAAAGCTGAAGAACTGACATTTTCTCATACAAAATGATGCAAAATCGAGTTCCTCTAACTCAACTCTTCCATAGCCACATTTAATATCTTACCAACTGTCTTTCTGAATGTAGGTATTGTTGTATTACGAATAAATAGAATTTAGGAATATGAATTCTTACAACTGAGTTCTAGCACATGATCTACAATAAGAAGAAAGAGTGACAGTCCTAAATGCCCTGTAGCCTCCTGCTTATAAGAGTAGTGCATAACACACCCATAAAAAACACTCTACTAGACACGGCTTGTAGACTCCCTAGGATATAACTGCTCTAATACCACTTTTGTCATGACCCAAATTGATGGGCCACGATTGGCACCCAGTGCCTTACCCAACCGAGTACCAACGTAACGTATCTTTCTTATCATGCCATCATAGGTAAATGGGATAGAAGGGTCGTCATGATATAACTAGGATAAAACATAAGGGAATACCCAACACCTTCCGTTGAGCTGATAGCCTACTAGGAGGATTATCAATCTGTCTAACAAGACTTGCGGCATGAAACACAGTGTCCCCAGGCAAAAAAAACGTCAGTATGAATTAAGTACCGACTATGTAAGGCATGGAAATCAGTATATAAAAGACGTGAAAGAAACATGGAGTAAAGGACTCAACCTGTAAGTCTGAATAACTTTGTGAATCATGAAAGATTTATAATTTCATATTGTGCATAGGTATGTGCGTACATAACATCATCAAGCCTCTGAGGGCATCCCATCATATCATTTCGGCCTTAGTGGGCGAAATCATCAATGTATACCAACTGAACAGGTGTTGGTGCATATATAATACCATAACTTTTTCTCATACCCCATATATATATATTATAATGCCGTAACCTTTTCCCATACCCCATATATATATATATATATATATATGTGTGTGTGTGTGTGTGTGTGTGTGTGTGTATGTATATATATAACACTATTTGGTGATGGGTCAATGTACATGTATAAATGAATGCAATGCATATAAAAGTAATTCAGTAAGATCTCTTGGAAAATAATAAGGACAATATGCCTTCGGTTAATATCATGAAATAAACTTTATCAACATATGTATTATCTGAGACCCATGAACAGATGATATAATATTAGGACACTTAGGGAATCAAGAATATAGGCACCCCTAGTAGTTCCATGAATAGAGTCATTTGTGAATGTTGCGTGTTTGCTCGTTTTGTTTGTATCATATGGATTGTGCCAAACGGAAAGAAGGGATTTCCTTCACATATCTTTGTCATTTACTTAAACTCATGGCGTTGGTTCAACCCGTTAGTACTGTAATCTACAACAATGATATGGAAGCATTGTTAAGCTTACATAAGCTAGAATTCAACATAAATGAGCGACTAGCTCGTCTATGAGTAAATGGACAGAACCTCCCCTTATTCTTTTCTTTTCCTTAAATCAAACAACAAGACCTACATGCCCAGAATGTCAACAAACATATTATATCAATATCCCACCTTAAAATACATCACAATACATCACCAAAATAGTCCACACAATCTCACACAACAACCTAGTACTACTTTACACTTTTCCATCCCTAATTTTTAACTAGAACTTGAATGCACTTCAATACTATATCAGATATTTTAGGATGAAACAATGGTAGTATCTTTCCCTTGATGATCATTGACTTGTTTCACTTCAGAGCCTTTAATATTGGAGATTACCCGTTAACTTGAATTGAAAGACGAAGAAGATTATCGACAACTATTTGTGGGTTTGGAGTAGATCAATTTGGGAGAGAATTTCGTGGCTCTCTTTATGTTTCTACTACTTGGATATTATGAGGAGAGGTTTATTGATTCAGCCAATATAAGGACCTCTTGCTAACCCACACGTCCATTTAGGTGGACTAATTTGGGCCTTCAGTTTTTGCAAGTAGGAGACACACCTACTTGTCACCTGCTTGGTTAATTAATAGGTGTCACATGCTGCCTTTATTAACTTATACACGTGTCTTGTCCTTGTTTAATAATCATGACATGTGTTAAGTAGCTCAAGCTAGTAGGACGGGTAAGCAAGCAACTCAATTTTATGTATCCAATATCTCATTTGTTTTTTCCCAAGTCTCATTCATCTTAACTTACTTAAGACTTCAATAAACCTTCCCTAGCATTATATAAGGATTTCATCAGCTTACATTAGATAATCTTATAATGACAGTGATATCTGAAGTACGGGGTGAAACATCCTTCCCCCCTTAGAAACATTCGTCCCCAAATGTTAACTCTTAAAGGTTGTAAAAATAGAGCGTAAAATAATTAAATCACTTTATATACTTTCAAAGGGGATCTCACTTCCGAGCTTACATCAATTGAGTTACAACCTACTTTCTCATATGAAAACATGGGGTGTAACAAGTGGGAGGCTAAGATGTCCCATGGTTTGGGTAGTTTCGGTTGTGCCTCTACTGGAGGCCGATCATATCACAATAGAGGCTTTCCTTTTAGGACCGCTCATGAAACACATCACATTCCTCATGGTTTGTTAGTTAGTCGCGATTAATAGAGTGCTCGCCCAGGACAGTCATCATTTTGCACGTTGCCGGCATAGAGTTCTTACCCTGCTTCATCTACTCAGGGTTCCATAGGCAGATATTCATGTTATCAGGATCAGTCGCTGGGTTAACAACCTCATTAAAGTAGGGGTTTTTGAAGTGTGGGGACTTGATTCATCTGAAGAGGGATTGTCCCAAGCTACTGAGTAGTGTACCACGACAGACTATGTAGTCTATGCTTCCAGTACTAGTAGCTACACCACCTGCTTAGCCATCTAAGGGTGGGGATCACTCGGTTCGAGGTCGCCCTAGAGGGGGAGGTCAGTGAGGTAGTGAAAAGCTTGCGATGCATTTCTAGCCAAGGTAGAGTCAGTTTCTTCCTATGTCGTGATCATATATATTGTTTCAGTGTGCTACATTGATGCTTCAATCATATTTGATTTTGTTCCACTTATTCTTACGTGTCATCATATTTTGCTCATTATTTGGATATGCCATGTGATTCTCTTTATATTCTTGTTCATATATCTACACAGGTGGGTGATTGTATTGTGGTGGATTGTATGTATCGATGTTTTGTGGTTACCATTCGGGGCTATGAGACTAGGGTTGATCTTTTATTACTCAGTATGATTAATTTTATGGAGATGTTGGGTATGGATTGATTATATTAATATCATACTATTATTGATTGTCATGCTAAGACATTAATGTTGGCTATGCCAGGGTTTCCGAGGTTAGAGTGGAAGGGTTCTGTCGATCACACCCCTAGTAGAGTGATTTCTTTTCTAAAGGCTTAACAGACGGTTGAGAATGGGTGCTTGGCATATCTTGCCTTTGAGAGGGATGTTAGTGCTGATAATCCTACTATTGAGTCAATGCCAGTAGTCAGGGAGTTTTCAGACATGTTTCCAGGAGACCTACCGGGCATGCCATCCGATAGGAATTAATTTTGGTATTGATTAGGTGTCGGGTTTTCAACCCATCTCTATTATACTATATCGTATGACACTAGTGGAATTATAGGAATTGAAGGTACAGTTATGGGAATTTCTTGTTAAGGGTTTTATTAGGCCGAGTGTTTCACCTTGGGGTGTACCCGTGCTATTTGTGAAGAAGAAAGATTATTCTATGAGGATGTGTGTCAACTATCGGCAGTTGAACAAGACCACCATCAAGAACAAGTATCCATTGACGCACATAGATAATTTATTTGATCAACTTCAGGTTGCTAGGGTGTTCTCTAAGTCTGATTGAGATAGAGGTATCATCAGTTGAAGATTAGGGATTCAATCATCCCTAATACTGGTTTCAGGACCCGTTATGGACATTATGATTTCTTGGTGATGTCTTTTGGTTTGACAAATACCCCAACGTCCTTTATGTATTTAATGAATAGTGTATTTTAGCCATATTTGGATTGCTTTGTTATTGTGTTTATTGATAATGTATTGATGTACTCCTATAATAGGGAGGAGCACGAGCAACATTTGAGGATTGTGATTCATATCATGAAGGAGAAGAAGCTATTTGCTAAGTTCTCCAAATGTGAGTTTTGGTTAGACTCGGTGTCATTCTTGGGTCACGCGGGATCTAGTTATGGGTTCAAGATGGATTCAAAAAAGATTGAGGCAAAGTAAAGTTGGCACATACCTTCTATCGCTACAATGATCTGGAGCTTCCTAGGGTTGGCTAGGTATTATCACCAGTTTTTAGAGGGGTTCCTCCATTGCATCCCCATTTACTAAATTTATCCAAAAGGGTGCTCCATTCAGGTGGTGTGACGAGTTTGAGGAGAGCTTTCAAGACAACTTTGATAACCACCCCGATGTTGGTTTTGCCTTTGGGATCCGGAACACATACAGTTAATTGTGATGCTTTGCAGGTTGGTCTTGGATGTGTGTTGATGTAGGATGGTAGGATGATTGCCTACGCATCACACCAATTATAGCCTCAAAGAAGATGGTTTTTGGGTTGTGCCAATGTAGTTAATGAATATCAAATCAAGTACTTATGAACTGATAAAATAACAAACTAAAGTGTATGCATGTGCGAAGTGTACAATCACCACACAGATTAGGCAGATACACCTCAAGCTAGCAATTATCATGTTTCAACAGGAGATTAACCTACATTTAATCTCTAACATGACTCACGAAGACACCTAGTCATACAACATGTAAAGCCTGATAGCAAGAATCAAAATTATTCAAAACAAGGCATACTATAGACTAAATATTACCCGGAGCATGCATAAAACCCTGGTGCATGCACATGAGCTCAACCCCTCGCATGTACGCCACCCTTAGCGTGTAGCCAACACAAATTACTCAGGCACCTAGTGCCTCAACCAAGTTAAATCACGATACTTAAAATCCCAAAATGCCTTTCCATTGAAATCGACATCTAACCGGCCCGAACCTAGCTAAAAATTCAACCCAGGTTCACATCCCGATACGAGTCCAAATATACAAGTTTCATCCAAATCAGACCTCAAGTTCATGGCATCGTTGCTACGGATTTTGAAATTAGTTATTTGTCTGAGATACGTATTTAGTTTTTTTGTTCTAGTTTTAATTTGTTTTACTGTTTCTGACTTGACACGTGTTCACCTTGAATGCTAAGAAGAAGTAACAATTTGAACAATCTTCCTCTTCCTAATCCTGGACCCGAAAGACGTTTTCAAAAGTTTAGGAGGCAGGTGGATGCAAGAGCAAGAACTGCACAGTTGGGCATCATAGTCCAACCACATCCAATCGAGATGGCGGAGAATGATGAAAGACCGGTGATTGAGGATGCAAGGCTTAGTCTTGCAAACTTGACTCAAGCTATTGTGAAGCCTTATATAACAGGTCACTACGAACTGAAACTGTACATGGTGCAGCTAATTCAATCCACATGACGTTTTTGGTGGGTTTATCGCAACAAGATCCACAAAGGCACATACAGAATGTTTTGGAGAATACACATACATACAACTATCCAAACGTACTCCAAGGACTATGTTAGACTGACCTTATTTCCCTTTTCTTTGTTGGGGCAAGCAAAGGAATGGTTTAACAAAGAGACAACAAACTCAATCGGCACATGGGATGATCCAGCACAGAAATTCCTAATTAAATTCTTTCCCACAAAGTAAACAAAGTCATTGAGAAGCCAAATTCTTTGGTCTCAACAAAAGGATGGCGAGACTATATGTCATGTCTGCGAGAGATATAAAAAGCTACTCAAAGATTGTCCGCAATACTGTCAAACTGATGAAGTATTCGGTCATACTTTTGTGGATTTGGTTGGACGAGATTCAGACTCTACTGAACAACTTCACCACAAATGATCATAAATGGCAAGCTGAGAGTGAACAAGAAGAATGATAAAATAGAGAGCAACATGTACAATTGAGCTTGATGATTTCTCAGCAATGAGAGTAGATATAGCAAAGTTAGCCAATCAGGTGAATAAGACGATGATGCAACAGGCACATCAAATGCAACATATGCAAGAATTGGGTGCAATTTGTGAAATTTGCGGATATGGTCACATGAGTGACCAACGTTCGGTGAATCCAGAATCTATTTATTTTGTTGGCCAGCATGTTAGAGGTCCAATTAACCAAAATTCACAATATGGGAACACTTATAGTATCAATATCAAACACCCCTACGCTAAGAACCTCACTGCCCCGCAACATCTCTCTTTCACTCCCCCAAATCTCTCAACTTCTCTCTCGTGCACTCATACACTCAATAACACCATTAACTAAAGATCACTCCTCCCTATTTCAACATATAAGGATACACGCTTGTCCATATTTTTTCTATTTTGGGATGAATTGAGGTGAATTGCAACATGTAAATTTTATAAATGTCTTGTATGTGAATTTGTGCATGCATGTTCCAATCCCATGAACCCCATAGGATTGATATTCTTGTTGCTCAAACGAGTGTTTACGCTAGAATCCCAAGCCAATTTGGAAGGGTAAGGCAACCCCTCACACACGCGAAATCTTCATCCTAACTAGTGCGTACCAAGTGTTTGTTAAAATGCCTCAAAGACACTTTTTGACCAAAACGGAGCCCGAGTATTCAGGATTAGTGCACTAGTGGGTTGTAAGCTTCCCTAGCATGAAATTTAAGTGTGGGGTGGCTCACCGAAATCGGGTTGAAGGGTTCAAGTATGGAACATACATTGTCCTCCCGGATGAGCGAGTTATCTTTTAAAAATAATTATTGCTTAATTTCAAGGGGTGAGTCTGAGTAGCCTCGACTTACTTGACAACAATGCGCTAAACTCTTAAGTGTGGGTTATAAGACCACATTTCAACCTTATTCAATGCCCTCCAAAGTTGAATAACATAGACTTATGCAGGTACAAAAATGATATGTCCAAAACCAAATGCACCACCAACAGACAAGGGACAGGGCAAAGCTGCAGCCTCCACCAAGTCCAAGACATCTTCTGCACCGCCACAGAAAAAGCGAAAGGGAGGAGAGTTATTTGACTTGGCCAGCTGAGGGGTTACAAGAAGTTGCGACTATGGAAGCCTCATGACCAAGGCATTGAGGAGAGCTTGAATATGGGCTTAAAAGTATATCCCCATCTGCAAATGTGTGGCATACGATTTGTACTCCAAAACATATGCACTCGGATTTAGTTGTGGATGAGCGCCAATTGAGATCTAAGTATCCAGCAACTTGGATGCCTATTCATGAGCTTGGTTTGGGCTATATTTTTGGGAACCCTAGGGCCATTAATGTGAGCCTAGTGAACGAGTTCTATGCTGGATGGGATCCTGATGATGGGGAGCATTTGGTTCCCATTCGAGTAAGGTTAATTTATATCTCTTCGTCTGCTTTATGTGCTTACATGGGAGCTCCGGATGTTCCACATGAGCCCTTGGGTAACTTCATTTCCCTCTCTACATATCAAGAGTTTTGTCACACTTTATGTGGTTTCCATTTTGTGGTTGCCTGGGTTCATGATAAAAAGACTCACCACTGTATAAAGTTCCCAAAGAAGAAGAAGAAGAAGTCGGAGGCCCAAGTCTAGCTGAAGCTGATCAATGCTCGGTTGCTACAGTGCAATCATGTTACTCTTATTTGGCATGTGAGAGTGTGCCTGCTCTATGTCTTAATGACCGGTCAAAAAGTGAATGTGGTTCATTTGATTTGCCACTAGATGGCGCATGTGAGATGGAGTAAGAGGATAAATTGGTTATTCTTTGGAAACATGTTGACGCAATATTTGAGGAAGGAGGAAGTGGATGTGGATCTGAAGTTTGAGATGATCATTCTGGCACCACTCCAAGGTACTGATATTGCAAGCATCCAGGCAAAAGAGGATAATGATATGACGAGCGTAATGCTCGTGATGATAGCGTCATGGCCCATTTTTATGGGATGCGCAACTTGCAGTTATAGATTGGGGGGAGGACAACTACTCCTGAGGAGCGTGTGAGCTTACATGAGAGTTATCCACTCAATTCGCATGCCCAGTATCTGGTTGGGTTTGGTGAGGGTTAAACATTTTTTAAGGATGAATATATAAACACGCCTGAATGCTTAGAGCCCGAGCTCGAGCACTCGGAGGAGGACGATGAGGATGATGATGGTGGAGATGATGATGAGAATCGGTAGGCTGCTGAGAGAGCCTTTTATGATGAGGGAGATGATGAAGAATGACCAGGGAGTTTTCTTACTGCCTTACTTTGTTTTCATTGAGTTATATATGCACTGGG
Source organism: Nicotiana otophora (assembly GCA_000715115.1). Classification (NCBI taxonomy): domain Eukaryota; kingdom Viridiplantae; phylum Streptophyta; class Magnoliopsida; order Solanales; family Solanaceae; genus Nicotiana; species Nicotiana otophora. The sequence goes on along the minus strand of AWOL01S0091812.1, from coordinate 56,328 downwards.
GATATTGCATACTTGAAGTATGAGGTGGGGGATTCTATATGGTATGTAAATAGTAAACAGCTTATTATTTTCATTTTAGTTTAGTAGTTTTAAGATTAACTTCTTCTTTTCTATTTTAGCATAGATTAATGAGAAAGAAAAAAATGAGAAAAGGAAAAACATATTAGTGTAGTATTTTAGTGGTAGTTTTATTAGTATTGATTTGGTATTATTTTAATTTTTAGTTTGAAAAAGAATATATAGAAAACAAAGAAAAAATTGGATTTTTCCCGACGATGGATCTTCCGGGAAATTTTCATGAGTGATTAAAGTCTAAGCAAAAATATGAATAAGCTAGAAAAAAAAGAAAAATCCTAAAACATGACTTTTAGCTTTCTTCAGGTAGTAATAATCCCCCGTAATTTTTATTTACGCCTCGATTCTTTTCCTGTAGTTTGAACCGGATAGTAGTTATGTTTAGAGAAGGTTAGAATTTATGGAGTAAAAGGAGCAAGAATGATGATATTGCTTGGCGTCTTTGAGTTGTTTGATAGTAGCATATTAAGGCTAGACATGTGTAAAATCTTTCCTGTGTTTTACAATTGACCATGATACCTGATACCTTGATTATTTGGTTAGCATGTTATTGATGTCCATGTCTCATTTTCTTGACTTATGTTCACTTTGTGCTTAATGCTTAATATCTCTTGTGGCTCCGTGAATACTTGATTTAATTTGAGAGTCGGAATGGAATCACCCTTAATGAGCCATGTTCCATGTATGGTGAGATTTTTATGTAATCCAGGTCATTGCATTTGAGTCTAGAACTTGCTCGGCATGTGAGTTGAAGCGAAATTATAGGCGATGCTCGGTTTGAAAAATGATTTTAGGCTTTCTTTGATCTTCTTGAGCTTTAATTCTTATCACAAATACAATTATACCTAGTTAACCCTTTTGAGCCTATAGACTTTTATTTGGCACCCACATTACGATCCTATTGCATTTTGTTCTTAATTGATATTATTTTGATCCTTTTACCTCTTAAAGCACGTTAATTATGAAATGAGCGCTAAAATAAGTAAGGAAGTAATTTGGGAGGCTTTCATGTGGACCCAATGAAAGGAAGAATGGTGCACTTATTTTGTAAAGGACTACACCACTAGTGAAAATTGTAAAGAAGAAAAAAGTGGATTGCAAAAGAAAAATATTGCTGGAAAAAAAGAAAGAAAGAAAAGTCAGAAAAAATCTTTAGATATATAAATTGAGATCTTGTCCTTGCTAGTGAGTGTGAACTAAATTAGTGCTTAGAGAAAGAGGAAACATTGTTGGCGGTGATTTTAGTTGTGAAATTGAAATTGGGATTAAAGAATTTATGCCAACCGCGTATATTGTGTGTGCGTTTGGACCCAACAGTAATATCCAACCAAGCCTAGAAAACTCCTGATCTTAATAGTGGTAGAAGGTCTGGCCAACTCTGAATTGCTTCAATCCTCTTCGAATCCACCTTGATCCCATCACTAGACACCACGTGGCCTAAGAATGCCACTGATTCCAACCAGAATTCACACTTAAAGAACTTGGCATATAACTTCTTCTTCCTCAAAATCTTAACACAACCCTCAAGTGTTGATCGTGCTCCTCCATACTACGAGAATATACCAATATATCATCAATGAACATAATAACGAAGGAATCCAAATAAGGCTGAAACACATTGTTCATCAAGTGCATAAAAGCTGCTAGTTATTAGTCATACCAAAAGACAACCCCAAGAACTCATAATGCCCATAACAAGTCTTGAAAGCAGTCTTAGGGATGGCCAAAGCTCTAATCTTCAACTAGTGATTCCCCTATCTTAGGTCGATCTTAGAGAACAACATAGTACCCTGAAGTTGATCAAATACGTTATCAATACGCGACAATAGATACTTGTTCTTGATGTTCACCTTGTTCAACTGCCAGTAGTCAATTCATATCCTTATAGAATCATCTTTCTTCTTCACAAATACCACCAACGCACCCCAAGGTGAAACACTTGGCCTGATGAAACCCTTATCAAGCAATTTCAGTAATTGTTCCTTCAATTCCTTCAACTCTGCTGGTGCCATGTAATATCGTGAAATAGAGATGGGATGAGTGCTTGGAATCAGGTCAATACCAAAATCAATATCCCTGTCGGGTGATATGTTTGGTAGGTCTGTAGGAAATACATCTGGGAACTCCCTTACTATTGGGAATGACTCAACAGTAGGAGTATCAACACAAACATCCCTCACAAAGGCAAGATAAACCAAATACTCCTTTTCAACTATTTGTTGTGCCTTCAGAAAAGAAATCAGTCTACTAGGAGTGAGACCGAATGAACCTCTCTATTCTAGCCTCGACAACCCTGGCATATCCAATGTCACAATCTTAGCGTAACAATCAAGTATCGCATGATACAAAGATAACCAATTGATGCCCAAGATCACCTCAAAAGCGACCAAATTGATCAATAAAAGATGAACCCTAGTCTCATAACCCCCAATGTTAATCACACAAGACTAATACACGTGATCTACCACAACATAATCACCAATTGGTGTAGATACATGAACAGAAATATCAAGAGAATCACGAGGAATATCCATTTAATGAACAAAATATGATGACACATAAGAATAAGTGGAGCCACAGTCAAATAACATTGAAGCATTCCTGTGGCACCCTGAAATAATGCCTGTGATCATGGCATCTAAAGCAAATGCCTCTAGTCTTGTTGGCAATGCATACCAATAGATCGGTCCTCCACCTAATTGACCTCCCCCTCTTGGATGGCCTTGAGAAGACTGAGATTCACCCCTACATGATTGAGTGGGTGGTGTAACTACTACACTATCATAAGTGGCATTTTTGACTACTTATTAGCACTTTTTAGCTTTATTTTAGTCTAAAAGCGTTGAATTGTGTTCCCGAAACTGTTGAAATGTGCAAAATTGCAGGAATGTTGGAAGTTAGACTCCCAAGAAGAAATCTGACTCAAAAAGCAGTATAGCAAACTGCGAACCACATAGTTATTGTGCGGCCGCCAATGAAGAGCTGGAGATCAACTTCAGAGGGTATGCAAATTTCCAAAGTCCAAGTCCCTTAGAATTGTGAACCGCACAAGAATTGTGCGGCTGCAGAAGTAAAGATGCGAACCACATAAGACAGGACTGCGGTAGCAGTGATAAATCTGCGGACTGCAAAAATACTGCCTCGCAGCCGCAGTTGAGAATTTTGTGGCCACAAAATCCCAGCTCTTGCAATATAAAGAATTCTACGGACCGCAAATGGAATTGTGCGGCCGCAGAACCTCCCGAAAGGCATTTTTGTTCGAAATTTTCAGCCTTATATAAATAGACGAGTTTCACAAAATTAGGTCAACTTTTGACATAAGCAAGTCCTGTAGCCATTTGTTTTCCTCTTGTTGAAGTTTTCTATATTTTGGAGTATTTTACTATAGATTTTATCATTTTAACTTTACAATATGAGTTTAGTTAGTGTTTCTTCTTCTATTTCTTCAATTTCAAGCATGAGTAGCTATATTTTCACTATGGTTGTCACCCAACCCTAGTGTGTAAATCTTATAGGTATCTAATTTAGTACTTGTTTATGATTTGGTATTTATTATTTAGCCTTGTTAATGCTTTAATTTATGGAATTAATGGTTGCAAATATTAGTTCATGCCCATTTTACTTAGTCTCTGCTTGAGAAAGAAAGACTTAGCCTATGAAATCTTGGCTAACAAGAGATTGGGTCAATCGAGAGACTGATCAACCCAATTAAAGGGTTCAACCTAGAGATAGTAATAACCCGACTTGAGCTAGTATCAACCGTTTTGTGTGATACACACTTGGACTTGAGAAAGCCAAATTTGGCAAAACCACTCTCTGACCGAGAGGTATTGAGTGGGTAATTGAGAGTTGATAGCTATAATACACCCCGATCAAAAAAATAAGCATTAAGGTTTATATCCCATTAGGCTAACAACCTGGTGATGGTCATAGCCCTACGCTTTTTACAAACATAAAAAACGAAAAAAACAATTATCCTAGTCTTATTCCTTTACTTTACAATCTTTAGTTTTAAAGTAGAAATAGAAACAACACCAATTTGTGGAAGTGCAAATTAATATAGTTCAAATTCACGTACTAGAATATATACTCCTAGCTCCCATCTAACTCCCTGTGGATTCGATCCCGACTCTTTGTTGGGTTACTATAACTGCAATCAACCGATTCATACATTGCATTGTGCGTGCTATGCCAATTTTTGGCGTCATTGCCTGGGAGTTAAAAATGGTGTTAGCTATATATTTGGGTGTGTTTTTGGAATAACCTCCTATCCTTCTGTGTTACTAACGTGTTGGGAAATTGTAGGTGCAACCATGGCAAATAATGAGCTCGGAAACATTGTTTTGGGGGATGTGGACATTGAGGATGATCAAATGGATGAGGTTCCTCTTGAACCTCAAGCCAATAGACAAGGACGAGTGCCTCATGACAATGTTCCCGCTCTACCCCCACCTCCACCACGAGAAGCTCCACACCGGGTGTTGCCGAATGAAGGATATGCAAACGTAATAGTCCCTCCTCGTATTAGGGCGGGCAACTTTCAAATAACCAACGTGATGCTCACCTTGCTTGAGCATCGAAGGTTCTTCACCAGTGCTCCAGGTCAAAATGCATACAAACATTTGAAGGGGTTCCTGGATACGTTTTGGGGGAGTAAACAAACAAATGTCTCCCAGGCAGCTTTAAGGTTAAGGCTTTTTCCCTTCTCTCTATGGGGGAAAGCTTTAGATTGGTTGGAACATTTTCCAAACCATTCCATTCCTACTTGGGATGAATCGACCGAGAAATTTATTTCTAAGTACTTCTCTCAAGGACACATGGCTATACTTCTAGATGAAATTCTAGCATTCAAGTAAGAGCCCAATGAACCACTACATGAGATATGGGAATGATATAAAACAATGGCTAAGGAGTGTCCCAACAACGATATGAAGGAGAACATGATTCAACAAACTTTCTATCGGGGGATCAAAATAACCAACCAATGTGTAGTGAATCAACATGTCGGTGGGAACTTTATGAATACGCATTATGCGGAGGCGTGTGATATTTTGGATGAATTGGCGGATACTTCATCGGCGTAGCAATCCCGAGCTAATGTTACACAAGGTGACCCTAATGTGATTCACCTTCACAAAGAGTTGCATGACCATGTGTAATCCACAACCGAATTGAATACCACCATGAACCAATTGGAAAAGGCTCAACTTCAACAAGTGCAAAACCCGAGGCAATTTAATGCAATGGAAGGGGTAAATATGATGGTGAACAAACAGAGAACAAAGGGTCCATGAGTGCAACAAAGAGTGGATAATTTTGTCCAATAAGATAGTGGATTTGATCAAAATGACTCTTATAATGACCAAAACTAAAAGGTCCAATATGTGAACAACTTTCAAGGGAAAAGAAACAACTTCCAAGGCCCAAGCTAACAAAGATGGCGACTTCAAAATAATCAAGGAAATTGGAATTCTCACAACCAAGGTAATTTGAGTGGTGAAAATAATCAAAGCAATTGGAATAACAACAACAATCAAGGAAATTGGGTGGAGGAAATAATCAAGTGAATTGGCATAACAACAATAACCAATGAAATTGGGAGGTAACAACCAAGGCGGTCAGGGGTCGGGTTTTCAAAGGCCCCCAATGTATCAACAGCCAAGTAACTCGCCTCCTTATCGTTCCCATGGTCCTAGTTCTTCCAACAATGAAATAAGCCATATTGAGAACATGTTCAAGCAAATAATGGAGAAGAATGCTGATTTCGATGCCCAACTTGCCTCACACAACACATCGATCCGCATCTTAGAAGTGAAAATGAGGCAAATCTCTAAATGGTGGGAACAACATGGGGCATGCCATGGCCGTTACTACAAGAAATGGAAAAGGTGGGAATGCACCTACCTCAAGTCAAAGGAAACTTGTGGATGATGAGCAAGTGGTACAAGAAGAAGAGACCCCGAGCAATGTGATGCAATCAAATGATAAAGTTCAGATTGATATTAATGAAAATGTGGAAGAGACTGAAGAAGAAGTGAACCCATCTAGGGATCATGTTATTGACATACCAGAACCTGTAGTGCAAAGGGCTAAGGCGCCATTGCCTAACCCTCATCCTCCATATCGTCAAAGGCTTGCCAAAACAAATGTCAAGAATCAATTCAAAACATTCATTGACATGATGAAGAGTCTCCCGATCAATGTGCCATTAGTTGGAGCTTTGGAACAAATGCACGATTATGCATAGTTTATGAAAGATTTGTTGACAAATAAACGGTCGATGAATTGTGAAACTATCAAAGTCGCTCATTAAGTGATTGCTATTGTGCTCTCAATGGCTGCTAAATTGGAAGATCCAGGTGCTTTCACAATCCCTTGTACTATTGGAGATGCTGAGTTAGCTAAAGCTCTTTGTGATCTTGCGGCAAGTATCCATTTGATGCCCTATTCGATTTTCAAGACTTTTGGAATTGGAAAACCAAGACCCACATCTATAAGATTAAAAATGGCCGATCTCACCTTGAAGAGGCCATTGGGAGTGATTGGAGATGTATTGGTTCATGTTGATAAATTCATTCTTCTGGTGGATATTGTCATTCTTGATTGTGAAGTGGACTATGAGGTGCCGATTATTATTGGAAGACCTTTCCTTGCTACGGGGAAGGCTCTTGTTGATGTGAAAGCCGTAGAACTCACTTTCCGGATGGGTGATGAAAAGGTGGTGTTCCACGTGTGCAAATCTATGTGGCAACCAAATATCAATGAAGTGTGTTCTATTGTGGACTTGGTGACCGATGTAATTGTTGATCATACAAGTGCCATGATCAATGTGGGTGATATGTTAGAAGTTGTCTTGCTCAACTTTGATGATGACAAGATGGATGGTTTCATGGAATGTATGAATTCTTTGCAAGGAATGGGGTCGTACAACTATGAACCCCTAAATCTCTCTCTGGATCTTGAAAATAGGAAAACTCCTGCTACAAAGCCTTCAATTGAAGAGCCTGCGACCTTGGAGTTGAAGCAATTTTCTCCACATCTTCGGTATGAATTACTTGGCCTTTGTTCTACTTTACAGGTTATTCTTTCCTCTTGTTTGACTAACGTGCAGGTTGGCTCTACATTGGCGGTGCTACAAAAGTGGAGGAAGGCTATTGGATGGACATTGGCGGATATTCGTGGAATAAGCCCCGCATTTTGCATGCACGAGATCATCAACCATCTATTGAACATCAAAAGAGACTCAATGAGGATATGCAAGAAGTGGTCAAAAATGAGATTATCAAGTGGTTGGATGCCGGGGTTGTCTACCCCATTTCCGATAGTTCGTGGACTTCTCCGGTACAATGTGTCCCAAAGAAAAGGGGCATGACGGTGGTCACCAATGACAGAAATGAGTTGATTCCCACAAGAACGGTGACCGGGTGGATAGTGTGTATGGACTATCGCAAGCTCAACAAAGTCACAAAGAAGGATCATTTCCCACTTCCCTTCCTTGACCAAATGCTTGATAGGTTGGCAAGTCATGCTTTCTATTGCTTTCTAGATGGATATTCAGTCTACAACCAAATCCTTATTGCTCTGGAGGATCAAGATAAGACAACTTTCACATGTCCATACGGTACGTTCGCTTTCAAGCGGATGCCATTTGGATTATGTAATGCACCGATGACTTTTCACAGACATGGTAGAGGACTACCTAGAAGTTTTCATGGATGACTTCTCAGTGGTCGGGGATTCCTTTGATGATTGCTTGGAAAATTAGGATAGAGTATTGGCAAGGTGTGAAGAAATGAATTTGGTGCTAAATTGGGAGAAGTGCCATTTCATGGTCGAGGAAGGCATTGTCCTTCGCCACAAGATCTCAAAGAATGGCATAGAAGTCGACAAGGCAAAGATTGAGGTAATTTCTAAACTTCAATCTCCGACTTCAGTGAAAGGCGTGCAGAGTTTCTTAGGTCATGCAGGGTTTCACCGGCGCTTCATAAAGGATTTGTCTAAAGTGGTGAACCCATTATGCGAGCTCTTAGAGAAAGATGCTAAGTTTCACTTCAATGATGATTTCATGAGAGCCTTTGAATTGCTAAAGTTCAAGTTGATAACCACTCCTAATTGGAGTATCCCTTTTGAGCTCATGCGGGATGCTAGTGACATAGCAATTGGGGTTGTTTTGGGGCAACGCATCAACAAGATTTTTCATCCAGTCTACTATGCTAGTAAGACCATGAATGACGCCCAAATCAACTACACTGTTACGGACAAAGAGCTCATTGCCATTGTGTTTGCAATTGAGAAATCTCCCCCGTGCTTGATGGGTGAAAAAGGTTATTGTTCATACGGACCATACGTCACTTTGCTATATTATGAGAAATAAAGATTCAAAAGCTCGGTTGATTCGATGGGTGCTATTATTGCAAGAGTTTTATATTGACATCCAAGATCGAAAAGGGAGTGAACATCAAGTGGTGGGCCACTTGTCTCGTTTGGAGGAGGAGGGGAGGCTGCATGGTGGCCTTGAGATCAATGACTTCTTCCCCGATGAGCAACTCTTGGCTATTTTAACGAAGGAGGTGCCATGGTTTTTGGATCTAGCAAACTTCTTTGTGTGTGGAATTATCCCGGATGAGTTCTCTTCAAATCAAAGGAAGAAGCTCAAATGGGATTGTCAAGATTATTATTAGGATGAGCCATACCTTTTCCGGATTTGCACGGATGGGTAATTAGAAGATGTGTACAGGAAGAAGAGCAAAGTGAAATTCTTGGGGCTTGCCATTCTTCGCCTTATGGTGGTCACCATGGAGAAGCATCAACGGCCACCAAAGTACTAAGTTGCGATTTTTATTGGCCCACTCTTTACAGAGATGTAAGTGAGGTGGTGAAAACATGTGATGAATATCAACGGGCCGGTGGAATCTCGAAGAAGAATGAAATGCCTCTCAATAACATTTTGGAGATTCATCTATTTGATGTGTGGGGTATTGACTTCATGGGTACTTTTGCTAGTCTTGTAGAAACACCTACATCTTGGTTGCGGTTGATTATATGTCTAAATGGGTTGAGGCCATTGCTCTACCCAACAATGAAGCAAGAAGTGTGGTGGCATGCTTGAAGAAAATATTTTCACAAGGTTTAGTACTCCACGGGCTATCATAAGCGATGAGGGGTCGCATTTTTGCAACAAGGCTTTTGACACTTTACTTAGCAAGTATTGTGTTACTCATAAAGTTAAGACTCCCTATCATCCATAAGCTAGCGGTCAAGTGGAAGTCTCCAACTGGGAGATAAAGAGTATCATGTCCAAAATAGTGATTGCTAACTGGACGGATTGATCAAAGAAGCTTGATGATGTATTATGGGCTTATCGTACTGCTTTTAAGACACCTATCGGAATGTGTCCATACCTGTTAGTGTTCGGCAAAGCTTGTAATCTTTTGGTGGAACTTGAGCACAAAGCCATGTGGGCTTTAACGAAATTGAATCTTGATTGGGATGCAACCGCTAACTTGAGGGTTGCACATTTGAAAGAATTGGATGAGTTCCGGTACCATGCCTATGCATGGTCATTCTTGTACAAAGAGAAGATGAAGTACCTTCATGAAAACTACATTTGGAACAAAGAGTTCAAGGTGGGCGATCATGTTTTGTTGTTCAACTCACAGTTGAGGAAGTTTCCCGGAAAGCTGAAATCGAAATGGGGTGGTCCCTTTGAAATTGTGGGTGTGACGCCTTTTGGTGCATTGAACTTGAAGAATAAAAACAATGAGGTCTTCCGAGTCAATGGTCACCAGGTGAAGCATTATTTGGGAAAGGTTGGTGATGGCCACGTTTTGGTAGTGATTCATTTCAAATGATGGTAATATGCGTCGTGCCACGATGCAAAATCAGGCGCTTCTTCAGAGGTAACCCGTGTTTCTTTTTTTTTTCTTTTCTTCTTTTGTAGTTAGGTGTTATTTTTGTGCTAACTAAATTTGAAGTGTGTTGCAGGGATGAATGTGCTTTATAGGAATTGTGCCCAAAAATCTGGTTAAGTGTGGAAAGACTTGCGGACCTCAATTGTATTGTGCGGACAACACAATTATGGTTGCTACAACAAAAGGTGCTATGCGGCCACACAATTACATTGCAGACCGCACAAGTTGAAGATGGAAAATGACAAGTCTCTGAAGTTATTCTGTTAGAAAAATGGCCGATCTGCGGCTGCAACACATATTCTGCGGTCCACAATAAAACTTGCGGCCGCACACCTAATTCTGCGGACTGAAAAACGCCAGGGCAACTGGGCCCTCAGTTAACAGAATGCGGACCGCAATTGTAATTTTGCGGCCGCACTCAAGTCCCCTTCCCTTGTCAGAACCCGTTCACTATAAATATAAGGGCTAGGGCACTATTACCCTTTTTCCCTCTCTAAGCTCACAAATTACACTAAATTGAAATTTCTTGTTAAATTATCTGCTCACAAGCCTAAAAACTAGTGATCACTCATATATTGCACTCATAAATATCTTATACGCATCATCACCTTGATTAATTTCTATTAATATTTAGATTCTTAGTGACATTTTGGACCATTTGTCTGAGTGAATCTATTTGAACAACCATGTGGGTTAAATATATAGTGGGTAGACTTGTAAATGCTCTAAGGGGAATGGGTAAATTGATTTTCAAGATTAGATGTTGTTTCCATGTCAAAATTGTGCAAACATTTCAAACCCTAGGTGAAAAACGACCATTTATTCGTAATTGTTGGAATCTGCGGCCACACAAGAAATTGTGCGGTCCGCAAAAGTTAAAGTCTTGGGTATTATAGTAAGGCATGGTTCTGCGGCCACAGTGAAAAATGTGCAGACCTCAAAAATACCATTGCTGTTGTAGAACAACTTAACTCCTGTGATCAGAGAGTTGTCATTTTGGTGACTCTCATGTGCCCCGCAAAGCAATTTGTGCGAACCACAGAAAACTGGTTGCGGCCGCAAAACAGCCAAGTCTCTGTCATCAGAGAGTTGGCATATTGGTGACGTCTAATTTGCTATCGCAATGAAAAATGTGCGGACCACAATCTATTTCTGCAGTCGCAAAGTAAAATTGTGCGGTCCGTAATGAACATTCTGCGGACCACAATTCCTTACCATACAAGCATGTCTCTATTGTGTTTTTCACTGTAATCTCTGGTGTGCCCTTGCATTAATTTTGTGTCTGAACTTGAATTGCAACTAACAATCGCCTTTGCTTGGTACATAACATGGTTCGATCTAGAGGACGAGGCGACACTTCAAAACGAAGGGGTGACCCTTCTCGGGGACCAGAGAAAAGACCCTTACCCAGTTCCTAACAACCTGAAAGCAGAAAGAAGTTAGTAGTCGGCAGAGGGAGAGGTGCAGACCTCTCGAAGACCAGTTCTTATGTCACGTCTAGGGACGTCTCCGAGGGCAACTCAACCCCAGTTCATGAGTAGTCGTCCATGCAATTAAGGCCACCAGGGAGATATCAGTTTAGGGATGAGCCGTCTTTATCACATAGCACCTCCGAGGGTTCAGTGAGTGCTGGTCAGGATTCTGAGCCTTCCACTACACCTATCCCCCAGGCACCAGAGACATCAGTTCAGGACATCCCAAATGATGGACGAGAGGGATATTCTACAGTTGTCGGCCTTGAGCGGTCGAAGAAGAAAGAGATTTGGGAGGACTAGTTCATCAATTTGGCTGCCTTTTCTAGCTTCTGTGAGTGGTGGCTAGTGAGGTCGTGCAATCTTGAGTGAAAGTTCCATTTGAGAGATCTAGAAAAGTACAACCCTATAGTTTTGACAGAGTTTTGAGAGCGCAAGGGGTTGATGTGGTTCACCCAGAGCATGGTGGATGCGAAGACATACCTTGTCCGGAAGTTGTACGCCAATGTGTCGCACATGAAGAAACGGTTTGATGATGTTGAGCCCATATAGTGTTTAGAGAAATTTCCACTTGGGGATGCAGCTCGCCTGTGGCTAGCTGAGATTCTAGCAGCTCCTGGCCCACCACCAACATGGATCACAGCAGGGGTGTTTATTCAAGAAATACTTTGAGTTTTGAGGCAAAGGGTGGCAGAACTTTGTATGCATCCGACTAGTCGCCTTCATCAGTGTCCAGGTACCCGATCAATGTAGGTTCCGTGATGTCAGCCAATATCTCTATGGTCACCAAGAAAGCTGACACATCTTATCCGTATCCCAACACCATTACACAGTATCTTACGGATGCGAGGGTGGAGCCAAGAGATTGTGATATGAAGGTATGGGCATAGAAGCCCTTCCCATGGTACTAGTTGATGGATTCACATAACCTTAAGAAAAGGGTCAGTCTGATGAGCCATCGGTGGTAGCTGCAGTGGAAATTGACACTCCATCCACTTCAGCCGAATCTTCAGCTAGTGTCACAGCTATGCCTCCACCTTCAGCCTCAGTGCCTTCAGCAGCCCTATTATAGGTTCCACCTCAGCTTTGAAGCCGGTGCCGATGACTATTGCTCCACTATCTGCATTGCAAGTCTCCCAAACATTAGTGAGACCTCAGATGCCCCCAATAGTGGAAGAAACATTGAAGAAGCTCCTGGAGAACCAGAACACGATTATGGCTACATTGGTGAAGCTTGGATCGGTGACAAAAGAGCTGAGCAAGGAAGTGAAAAAGATGAGAAAGTCCCATGCCTCCAAGAAGTCAATGGACAAGCTCTGGAGACAGGTTACCAAGCTTGCAGCAGCCGGAGACATTCCCTTTGACATGCTGATTGTCCCACACCATCCAGGCCTAGATCCTGCAGCACCTTCAGCACTAGCTGGCTAGTCTGAGGAGCCAGACCTTGCTACTGACACTGGCGAGGCAGTACGCCAGATCTTCACCAACCCAGTCACTCCCAGAGTTGAGGATGATGAGATCCAGTTGGGTGATACTGAGGTTGGTGACACTATTGTGGGCACAGAGATGGACAAGGAGCCATAGGGAGTTTTCTTCACTCTTATCTTTCCTTTAATCTTATTTTGTTAAGCATTAGGGACAATGTTTATTTTTATTCGAGGGGTGGGGGTGGAGTTTATTTGATCTGATTTGATGATTCCGAGACAATTGGTTTGTATTAACTGAAACTATTTTCTTCTTTTTACTTATTCTGTATATATTCTCTCTTTTCTTCTCTCATTATGTATATTCGTATTGTTTTTGATAGTTTTTGATTGTAGCTTCTTTATGTTTGTTTCTCTTATTAGTTAGTGTTTAATTTAGTAACTTCTTTTCTGTTTAGTAACTTCTTTTTAATTAGTAGCTTCTTTTTATGTTTTAATGAATAATAATCCTTTAGTTTTCTTAATGCCACGGTTATTAGCAAAGGTAGTTTTTGTGTGAACCGGGTGACTCTTCCTAACGATAGATGGCATGACAACCTTCTTAAGGGACTGAGTGTGTTTTTGGTGTTTAGGTAACAATAGTAGTATTAATGAATAAAACTACCTAATTAAGTCATGCTCGAAGGGTCAAGCATGTTTCACTTGGTACCAACACACTTAACTATAAGCTTATGGTTAGAAACAAGGTTTTCGAATGAAATAACTCTAGTTAGTGACTTTGTGACTCTTTTGTTGACTTAGGCAATCATCGAGTGGTTTAATCGAACCATAGTGATTTTCAATCTTGAATGTGGTGGTTGTGGGCTTTCAGCTCTATCATCTTTAACAATCCAGTTGTGTGAGGGGTGAGATATTTTGTTGCTAGTCCAACTACCCGTACGAATGGTCTAGAACTTGCCCCGAATGTGTTTCAAGGTGAAATATTAAGTTTTTCTTGTCTTGAGAAGTGATTGTAGGCTTTCCTTGACCCGCTTGAATTTTTCATTGCCTACCAATGTTTCAATACCTAGTCAACCCATTCGAGCCTCGAGCCTTTCTCATTTGATAACCATGCTACAAAAGTATTTACCCATTTTGTCATGACCCTCTCTTGGCACCCGAGCTTTCCTTAATAATCTTCTGAAACAATTGGCTAAAAACCTAAGTTTGGAGGGAGAGACGAGGAACTTGAAAGATGTATCAAGGAACAAAAAGAGAAAAGAAATTATGAGAAGGAAAGGCAAGAAAAGGAAAGAACAAAAAGAAAAATGCAAAAAATAGTGAATAAGTGGAAGATTTGAAGGGATTCAAAGAAAGGTAATGATCCAAAACATGGAGAAATCAAAGAGGGAGAAAATGAATGTCATGATCAAGAAAGAGTGATGTTATGTCTCTCTAGTTCCCCAAGGAAAAGAAAGTGCCTCAAAGAATTGGCAAAGCATGAGCTGAGAACAAAAACTGGAGTGCTTAAGGAAAGGTGAAATCACTTAACCATATTGTATCCAACCCTAACCCAAAAGACTTCATTACATCCCAAAAGAAGTCCTACCTTATTTCAAGCCGAGTAAGCTTACATTAGTGGCAATCT
>AWOL01S0091812.1:9733-41444 GCA_000715115.1 Nicotiana otophora | reverse complement strand
GTGACTTTGTGACTCTTTTGTTGACTTAGGCAATCATCGAGTGGTTTAATCGAACCATAGTGATTTTCAATCTTGAATGTGGTGGTTGTGGGCTTTCAGCTCTATCATCTTTAACAATCCAGTTGTGTGAGGGGTGAGATATTTTGTTGTAAGTCAAAGTACCCATGCGAATGGTCTAGAACTTACCCCGAATGTGTTTCAAGGCGAAATCTTAAGTTTTGCTTGGCTTGAGAAGTGATTATAGGCTTTCCTTGACCACTTGAATTTTACATTGCCTACAAATGTTGTTATCCCTAGTGAACCCATTTGAGCCTCGAGCCTTTCTCATTTGATAACCATGTTACAGTCCTTTTCGCATTTTCTCATGACCCTCTCTTGGCACCCGAGCTTTTCTTAACACTCTTGTGAGATACTTGGAAAAAAATGTAAGATTAGGGGAGAGATGAAGAACTTTAAAGAGGTATCAAGGAACAAAAAGAGAAAAACAATGATGAGAAGGAAAGGAAACAAAAGGAAAGAACAAAAAAAGAAAAATGCAAAAAAAAGTGAATAAGTGGAGGAATTGAAGGGATTCAAAGAAAAGTAATAATACAAAGCATGGAGAAATCAAAGAGGGAGAAAATGAATGTCATTGTAAGTCCCCGGAAAACTTTGCTAAGTAAATTAAGGTTCCGTGGTGCCAATGTAGGCTAATGTATTATATTTTCGGACTTTTGGGTAGAATAATGTGTTGCAGAGTTGAATTGTTTCGACCTTGCGAAGCCAGGTCTGTAGCACGTTACACCATGATATATCCCTCACAAAGTCAGTGTTGTAGTGCGCTAGACCATGCTATAACCCTCGCGAAGCCAGGTCTGTAGTGCGCTAGACCGTGCTATAACCCTCGCGAAACTAGGTCTGTAGCGCGCTAGACCGTGCTATAACCCTCGCGAAGCTAGGTCTGCAGTGCGCTAGACCATGCTATATCCCTCGCGAAGCTTGGTCTGTAGCTCGCTACAGAGCGTGCCTAGCCTGGTCTGAAGCACGGTCCGGATTTTTGAGGGTCCATTTTTCTAATTTTATACCCCGACCCTAGTTTCTAGAAAAGGATCTTAGGGTCATTTTGGATGGTTAATCTGATATTTTTAGAGAGAGAAAAGTGTTCTAGAGTGAGAGGAGGAATTCCTAAGCCCCTGTTTATCAAATCTTGCTCAAGCCTTGAAATCCAACATGAAATCCCTCAAGTTATTCATCTATGAGGTAAGGTTCCTTACCCTAGTTTTTAATTTCGAATTTGGGCAGAAGATGGTCGATTGGGAGATGATTCTTGGGTATAAGAGTATTATTTATACATGCATATATCAATAAGGTTTGTGGGAAGATTGTTGAGCTCAAATGGGAAAAGATTGGGTTGTTGAGTGAAGAAAATCTTGTGGAAGAAACTTTAATCAAATTTTCACATCTAGTGTTTGATAAAATGCTCAAAAGAGCTGAGACCTGAATATCTTCCTAATTTGTGTACAATTCTGTTATGTTTCAAAATAGATTGGGATTGCAAGGATTTCCGTAATGTTGTAGTAACTTAAGGAAAAACGCAAACAAGGTATGTTGGCTAAAATTACTCTCCTAGAATCGAATTCCATAATGTTCACGTAACTTTCAAGTATAGTTGGCTGAAGTCCCCAATTCATATGTTCTGGGTTATCCCTTATAAACTTGACTATTGCAAATGAGCCCTATGTCAAAAGATATGAGTCCAAAGTATGGGTTGCATATTAAAATATTATGGCATAGAGTCGTGTTTCAAATGAAAGCTAGTATGCCAACTTGTGTGAGAAAAACTCGATATGCTTAAGACTCTTAATTGCTCATATGTGTACCTAAGGTCTTGAGTGAAAATGTCTTGTTGTTCATAATCTATAAAGATGCTTGAAAATGAAATAAGTGAATTGAGGATATAGTGTGTGGCCAACGTGCCAAGAATGAAAGTTATACTTGTGGTTAGTGGTGCCAATGAAATTAGATGATGTGAGAGAGGTTAAGAAATAAGCCTTGATTCAACTGTTTTAATATGACTTCGAAATAGAATTGCCTAAAAGCTTATGCTCAAGTTGTGCCCATGTGGCTATTTTAATTAATGCTATGCTCTGTAAATAATTTCAATGTATTTTGCGTTCTTCCATATTCGTGAGTGGAAATTGGGTTTTGCCCTTTTCGAAAAAAAGTATTTCAAGAATAAATGGTGTGTTACACCATTTCTTGGAAAGAAATCTATTGTGTTAAAAGCCTTCATTTCTACCGAACTTAAAGTTTTGATTTCCGAAATATTATATATGTTGATATTTATGATGATGATCCATGGAAGGAAAGATATGAAAGTGTGGAATATGGAACACAACCATTGTGCCTTGAATAAAGAATCTTGTGAATGGCCAAAAGAGCCAAGAAAGTATTATTGTTGTGATTGGTTGAAAATACTAGTGAAGATTTATACAATGTAAAAGATGATGAGGTAAATATATTTGTATCTATGTTACCTTGTGTGTAAACCAAATATGTGTTTTTTGGGAGTATTATTAGCAAACCAAGGAAGGGTGGGTCATATGACCCATACCCAAAACTACACGTGCCGTTACAGGGGTGGATTGTGATTATTCCCCTTATTTGGGATAAGATTGAAATATTGCTATGGTTGTAGTTATTCCCCTTAATTGGTATGAGGTTGATAATACTTGTGAATTGAAAAAGCAACTCACACGGCATATGTGGGAAGGCGGACTAGCTGATCTGGTGAAAATCGGACGCCATATTGCGCACATAGTGGTAAAACACTTAGTAACAACTTTTTTCGCATCACATGTCAAACCACACTATTCTTGGGGAAATGGCCTATCTGATCGGACGTGATCGGACTCCGTGCTAAAACATACGGTAGTATATCGGTGTTAATGTTCTCCCAACCAAAAATATATATTAAGTTCGTATTTCAAAAATTGTTATGTTTTAACTGGACATTTGGATATGGTTGAATGTGACTTGCTGTTTCTATGGTTTTCCCTTTCTTATACGGGCATTCTATTTTGAAAGAGGACATTTAGCTTTACATACTAGTACTATTCCATATGTACTAACGTCCCTTTTGCCGGGGGCGCTGCATCTTCCATAGATGCAAGTGGTTCATCAGCGGGCAACTTTGGTCCTCGTTAGCAGTTACTCCCTATTGAGCAGGACTTGGTGAGCCCCACTCTATTCAGGGCCTGATATCATTTGATGTTGTACTTTGTGTTTTGAGGTATAGCCGAGGCCTTGTTTCCGGCATTTTTATATTAGTCTTTTGTTGTACTTAGAGGCTCCGTAGAGAGGTTGTGGGTGGTGTTTGATGTTGGAAATTTAACTAGAAATGTTGGTATTTGGCAAACATATTTTTCATTATATCTATAAAATTGTAATATGTTAGAAATTATGAATGAAGCTGCTAATGGAAATAAAATAGGAGCTGTTGATGAAATCTTTTCAATGTTTGATTAATGGAGTGCATCTCATCTTTATTCATGAATGAGTTTGGGTAGAAGAAAATATAATAGGCTTGCTCGGCCGGGTTCACTAGGTTGAGCGCCTGTCGTGTTCTCTGAGTTCGGGGCGTGACAAGCTTGGTATCAAAGCCTAAGGTTTTAAAGTGTCCTAGGATGTCTCGGAGCCATGTCTAGTAGAATCTTTCTTATCGGTGTGTTGTCGACCTCATCTATAATGGGGAGGATACTTGGATATTTAAGAATTTCATACTTCTTTGATACTCCAGATCGTGTGATAGAGCTCAAGATAGGAATCTAATTTCCTCGTTATGTCTAACTTTCAAGATGAGTAATCTACGAGCTCGAAGAAACGAGGAGGGAATGACCATGCCATTGAATATGGGGGAGATTACACAAGAGTTCGTTGGGAGAATGCCTTGAGCCGTGGAGGGATTGGAAGAACTTGTTTCTAGGGAAATTTTCATGGTTCCTACCAATGTCACCGCACCACCAGATCGTGTGGTGAGTGTATATGAGAAACAAAAAGGGTTGTTGGTATTAATGAGCCGGATTGTGTGATTTTCAAGAAGCGACTCTTAGGAACATGTTGGATGACTCTTGAGATATGTTACAATTATGGAAAGAGGGGGCACAAAAAACAAATGCCCTAGGTTGGGCACACACATCCTAGTCTCCCTGATGTGCGGGAATGAACATTTGGCATCATGTTGTGGGTATGCTTAGCAGCATGTTAGGGGTGACGGGTTTGGGAAATTCCAAAGTCCCACGCAGCAAATCGGTACGGGGTTTGTTACTCTTGCATTGGAGGCTTGGAGGAAGATAAGAGGGATGTTTATGATGTATGCAAAAAGGGTGAATATCAGGTCAGTTAGGCGAGTCAGTTTAGCGGACCTCATCCTCGTTATGTGAAGTGTGGGAGATGTCATTCAGGAGTATGTCACTATGGTACCAATGTATGATACAACTGTGGTATGAGGGGTCACCTTCATAGAGATTGTCATTCATCTCACCAGAGCATGGGCGGGGGCGCGACACAACCATCCAGTTTTGAAGCTACTACATCCACAACACCTCCCCCAGCTAAAGGCACTATATCACCCGCATGGCGTGGAGCAGCTAGGGGTGGTATTCAAAGCTCGAGAGGGCCCAATAGGTTTTATGCTATGGAAAGGCGTCAAAAGTCGGAGGCTTCTCCAGATGTGATTACAGGTATATTGATTGTCCAATCTCATGATGTATATACCCTTATTGATTCCGGTTCGAGCTTGTCATATGTCATTCCTTATGTTGCTATAGAATTTGGGATAAAACCGTAATATTTGTATGATCCATTCTCTGTATCTACTCTTTGAACGAGACACATCATTTGTGAAGGCTCTTTATATAAGTTATATTATTTACAACCTCTCAAGGAATTGAACTCTATAATATTTTCCTTGAATTGAGTTATAACCCTCGGCTAATACTTCCCACTTGCATCCCTAAATTCTCAACAAGGGACTGTACCTGATGAATTTCTTACAGAACCTTTTGATTCGAATGGATAACACCTGCTCACTTGTGCCTATGCATGCACCATCATAATATTTACCTATGTGGTATCAAATATAATGTAAAGAATCCTAGTGTTGAGATCCTTCTTGAGCCACTCTTTTTCTCTCCAGTGTATGTGGCTCCTATGGTTTGAACAATCACTTTACTCCTTTGTGAATATTATCATGAATCCTTTTTACCGTCTAGTAACATGAGAGCATGTCTCATCACCTATCATATGTGTGTGTACCTGTCAATTGGAAGGGGGTCACTTGTCCGCATAAATGTTTCTGGGAAATTTTAGATTTTCACAAATTCGTCACAGGAAGATCTTTTTATTTTCCCATCTCAGTATGACTTTCATGTCCACTTAGACCATTCCGCAGTAAGTAGCTCAATTGTTTCCTAGTATTGTAGTTTCCCATGAAGTGGCCTGGTATTGCGTCTTGAGAGTTATTATGGTAGCGACATGTCCCGCTCATAGCAAATGTTCATTTTCTCTTTACACTTCTAAATATGTATTTTGAAACCTATATCACATTCAGGGTGCTAGAATATTCAACAACAATAACAACAAAAAACCTAGTTTGATCCCATAAATGGTGTCTGGGGAGGGTAGTGTGTACGCAGACCTTACCTCTACCTCATAGAGATATAGAGGTTGTTTCTGAAAGACCCTTGGCTCAAGAAACAATGAAATTAAAGCATCAAGTAGCAAAGAATGTTAGCAACAATGTAACATAGTAACGTATGCGAATGCCGCAACATACGAAATAAAGAACCGTAAATAGGAAATTACAAAAATAGTCCTAATACTATTGAATGGTCTAGGAGGAACACACAACTATCTGTCAACCTACAACCCTAATCCTCTACCTCCACACCTTTCTATCGTGGGTCATGTAGTCGATAAGCTGAAGCAATGACTTGTCCTGCCTAATTACCTCTCCCCAATACTTCTTAGGCCTACCCCTTCGCTTCCTCAGACCTGCCATGGACAACCTCTCACACCTCCTCATCGGAGCATCCATGTCTCTCCTCCTCACATGCCCGAACCACATCATCCTTGATTCCCTCAACTTGTCCTACACAGATGCCACACCTACCTTATCCCTAATAACTTCATTCCTAATCTTGTCTTTCCTAGTATGCCCGCACATACATCTCAACATCCTCATTTCAGCTACTTTCTTCTTTTGGACATGGGACAGGGTGCTAGCATATTCTTATTTAAGTAAAACCAATTTTTCTTACACTCAAGAAGGAAATTGGTGTCACGTACTTGGTTATTTCTCTTTAAGGCTTACTATTGCCAAACAAGGCACATAGGGAATGAAACAATTGTTACTGTCCTTTTCATAACTCATAGTTTTCCAATAATAGCTGATGCTAATGTATTTATCCTCCCGATCATGCCTCCCATATGTCGCATGTCTAAAATGACTCATTTCTTTTAAATTTTGGGATCATGTACATGGTTCCCACTTTATCAATGCCTACTAGGCAACGTTATGCCTCATTTGTCGAATCAATGATGTCATCACAACGAATAACCATGTCAGCGCTATCGATAGTAACCTTCATGTCTTTTAGGATATAACCTCCTGAAATACCATGCTCAGCACGTTGATGGATTCTTGAATAATTCTAGCAAAATCTTGAACCTTGTTATTCCTCTTTGTAGCAAATCTATCGAGAGTTGTAAGTTCAAACATATTAAACAAGGAGCATCATACCGTGATCAAATATAAAGGATAGGAATATTTATGGTCATATTCAAGCTAGCACATCTTAGAGTAATTGTTGGAGGTCGCCAAAGGTTTAGTTTGGGTGTTCGGCGTAGGGATTTAGAGTTGATGAAAGTGAATGGGTTACTCTCAAGATTTTCTCTATGAATATATTGGGCGAATTGTTAAGGAAGGTAAAGTATGGGTAGTCACATTAGGCCTTATGAAATCTCGAAGGAGATATGCCGAACTATGAGTATGATAATTCCCCATCATTATCCTCCATGTACCCTATGTTTCATGTGTCTATGTCTAAGAAGGTAGTTGGAAATGCTTTGTCTATCGTCCGGTGAAACCTAGTAAAGGTGCAGTTATTGGATAATTGGCCTATGAGAGGTACTTAATTATCATCCTTGTTAGATAAGTCCGGAAGTTGGGATTGCCTCTCTTGAGTGTTATGGCGAAGTTTGTGAGTCGAAGAGGCTACCTCGAAGGCCGAAAGTATTAAGGAAAGGAAATATTCTCACTTGATTGTATAGTCAAATGATTGTGGATTAAAAGGTACTTTCTATGTGTTTTAATTTAAATATGTGTAGCTCATGTCCAGATATCATTTTGATAATGCAGTGCTTGTAATGCTGAGATTAGTGTTATATATATATATATATATATTGTGAAGCTTTATCGAGTTGTGGATGTGTTGTTAGGGTGGTTTTGGTGATTCTCGGACAGGTGGATAGGCCCGAATAAAGAGTAAACTCTGTCAACATGTTTGAAAATGTGAGATTTAGTCAAATTTAGGAGTTTGAGATGTGCGAAAGAAGAGATAAGTTATGGTAAGAGTTTGGGGCGTACTCTTCTTCTCATTCGAGGACGAATGATCCTAAGCGGGGGAGAATATAAGGCCTTGGAAAATTTTGCTAAATAATTTAAGGTTCAGTGGTGCCAAGGTAGGCTAATGTATTGTAGTTTTGGACTTTTGGGTTGAACAATGTGTTGGGGAGTTGAATTGTTTCGACCTTGCGATGCCAGGTCTGTAGCACGTTAGACCGTGCTATATCTCTCACGAAACTAGGTATGTAGCGTGCTAGACTGTATTATAACCCTCGCGAAGCCAGGTCTGTATCATGCTAGACGGTGCTATAACCCTCGCGAATCTAGGTCTGTAGCGCGCTAGACCATGCTATAACCCTCGCAAAGCCAGGTCTCTATAACGCTAGACCATGCTATATACCTTGTGAAGCCTGGTCTGTAGCTCGCTACAGAGCGTGCCTAGCCTGGTCTGTAGCCCGGTCTGTATTTTGGAGGGTCCATTTTTTCTAATTTCATAACCTGAACCTAGTTCCTATAAAATGATCTTTGGGTCATTTTGGATGGTTATTCTGATATGTTTAGAGAGGGGAAAGTTCCCTAGAGTGAAAGGTGGAATTCCTAAGCCCTTGTTCATCAAAACTTGCTCAAGCCTTGAAATCCAACAAGAAATCCATTCAAGTTCTTCATCTAAGAGGTAAGGTTCCCTACCCTAGTTTTCAATTTCGAATTTGGGTAGAAGATGGTTGATTGGGAGTATGATTCTTGGGTGTAAGAGTATTATTTATACATGCATGTATCAATAATATTTGTGGAAAGATTGTTGAGCTCAAATGGGTAAAGATTAGGTCGTGGAGTGAAGGAAATCTTGTGGAAGAACCTTTAATCAAATTTGCATATCTAGTGTTTGATAAAATGCTCAAATGAGCTGAAACCGTAAAATTCTTCCTAATTATGGTTCACTTTTGATATTTATGATGATGATCCATGGAAGGAAAGATATGAAAGTGTGGAATATGGAACACAGCCATTGTGCCTTGAATAAAGAATCTTGTGAATGGCCAAAAGAGCCAAGAAAGTATTATTGTTGTGATTGGTTGCAAATACTAGTGAAGATTTATACAATGTGAAAGATGATGAGGTAAATATATTTGTATCTATGTTACCTTGTGTGCAAACTAAATATGTATATTTTGGGAGTATTATTAGCAAACCGGGGAAGGGTGGGTCATATGACCCATACCCGAAACTACACGTGCCGGTGTAGGGGTGGATTGTGATTATTCCACTTATTTGGGATGCGATTAAAATATTGTTATGGTTGTGGTTATTCCCCTTAATTGGGATTAGTTTGATAATACTTGTGAATTGAAAAAGTCAACCCACACGGCATATGTGGGAAGGCAGCCTAGCTGATCGGGTGGAGATCAGATGCCATGTTGCGCACATGGTGGTACTACTCTTGGTAACACATTTTTTGTATCACATGTAAAACCACATTGTTCATGGGGGGATGGCCTAGTTGATCGGGCATGATCAGACTCTGTGCTAAAAAGACGGTGGTATATCGGTACTAATTATTTCCCAACCAAAAATATATATTAACTTCGTATTTCAAATATTATTATGTCTTAACTAGATATTTGGATATGGTTGATTGTGACTTGTTGTTTCTTTGCTTTTCCCTTTCTTATATGGACATTCTATTTTGAAAGAGGACATTTAGCTTTACATACTAGTATTATTCCATATGTACTAACGTACGTTTTATCAGGGGAGTTGCATCTTCAATGGATGCAGGTGGTTCATGAGCGGGCAATTTTGGTCCTCGTTAGCACTTACTCCCTATTCAGCAGGTTTTGGTGAGCCCTACTCTATTCCGGGCCTGATATCATTTGGTGTTGTACTTTGCATTTTGAGGTATATCTGGGGCCTTGTTGCCGGCATTTTCATATTACTCTTCTGTTGTACTTAGAGGCTCCGTAGACAGGTTGTGGATGGTGTTTGATGTGAGGAATTGATCTAGAAATGTTGGCATTTGGCAAACATATTTTTTATCATATCTATAAACTTATAATATTTTGGAAATTATTAATGAAGTTGCTAATGGAAATAAAATGGGAGTTGTTAATGAAATTTTTTCAGTGTATGATTAATGGAGTGCATCTCCTATTTATTCATGGATGAGTTTGGGTCGAAGAAAATCTAACAGTCTTGCTCGGCTGGGTTCACTCGGTTGAGCACCGGTCGCGCTCCCTGAGTTCGAGGCGTGACAGTCACGATCAAGAAAGAGTGATGTTATGTCTCTCTAGTTCCCCAAGGAAAAGAAAGTGCCTAAAAGAATTGGCAAAGCATGAGCCGAGAATAAACAATAGAGTGCTTAAGGAAAGATGAACCCTCTCAACCATAGTGTATCCAACCTTAGTCCAAAAATCTTGATTAGATCCCGAAAAAGCCCAACGTAATTTAAATACGAGTGAGCTTACATTAGTGGCGATCTACATGAGGGGCACGCCCATGGTACCTGAAGTCGTACTTGCGGCATTCTCTTTAAAGAGATGAGTGAACCTTTTGCAAATATTTGGATTGAGTGCTAAAATTCTTAAGTGGGCTAGGCAAATAGAGAGTAGAGGAGGAGGAGTTTGGGATCCACAATAATCTACATGAGAGAGCGAGCTTCCTCGATGAATAAAGTCAACTCTTGATGCTCAAGTGTCACATGATGATAATACATAAGTAGTATGGGTAATTGTTAGTCCTAACTGATGTGTGAATGGCTCACCATTGACTGGCTGAAATGACCTTAACTTGTGGAGGTGGGAACTATTTTGTTTGCTTGAGGACAAGCAAAAATATAAGTTTGGAGGAGTTGGTAAGTGGGGATTTTGACTACTTATTAGCACCTTTTAGCTTTTGTTTTAGTCTAAAAGTGTTGAATTGTGTTTCGAAAACTGATGAAATGAGCAAAATTGCAGGAATGTTGGAAGTTAGACTCCCGAGATGAAATCCGACTCAAAAAGGAGTAATCTAAATACAAGGAAATAAAAGGCACGGAAGCTCACAAAGTGTGGACCGCAGAATTCCATCTACGCCAGCAAACAATGAAGAAAATCCCAGTAGGATTTCTAGCAAACTGCGGACCGCACAGGAATTGTGCGGCCGCAAATGAAGAGCTGGAGATCAACTACATAGGGTGTGCAAATTTCCAAAGTTCAAGTCTTTCAGAAATGCAGACCGCACAAGAATTGTGCAATCGTAGAAAAAGTGCCTTGCGGCCGCAAAAGTAAAGATGCGGCCTTAGTGATAAATCTGCAGATCGCAGAAACACTGCCTCGCAACCCCAATTGAGAATTTGGCGGCCGCAAAATCCCAACTCCTGCAAGATGAAGCATTCTGCTGACCACACATGAAATTGTGCAGTCGTGAAACCTCACAAGGGCATTTCAGTCTGAAATTTCCATCCTTGTATAAATACATAAGTTGCACAAAATTAGGTCAACTTTTGACATCGGCAAGTCCTGTAGCCGTTTATCTTTGCCTCTTTTGGAAGTTTTCTATATTTTAGAGTATTGTACTATAGATTTTATCATTTTAACTTTATAGTACGAGTTTAATTAGTATTTATTCTTCTATTTCTTCAATTTAAAGCATGAGTAGCTAGATTTTCACTAGGGTTGTGACCCAACCCTAGTGTGAAAACCTTATGGGTATCTAATTTAGTGCTTGTTTATGATCGGGTGTTTATTACATAGCCTTGTTCATGCTTTAATTTGTGGAATTAGTGGTTGCAAATATTAGTTCATGCCTATTTTACTTAGTTTCTACTTGAGAAAGAAAGACTTAGTCTAGGAAAACTTGGCTAACAAGTGATTGGGTCAATCAAGAGATTAAGCAACCCAATTAAAGGGTTCAACCTAGAGATAGAAATAACCCAACTTGAGCTATTATCAACCATTTTGTGTGATATCATCTGGACTTGAGAAAACCAAATTGGACAAAATCACTCTCTGGCCGAGAGGTATTGAGTGGGTAATTGAGAGTTGAAAGCTATAATACATCCCGATCAACAAAATAAGCATTAAGATTTATATCCCATAGGGCGAACACCTAGGTTATGGTCATAGCCGTAGGCTTTTGACATACTTGAAAAATAACAAAAACAATTATCCCAGTCATATTCCTTTACTTTACAATCTTTAGTTTTAAAGTAGAAATGGAAACAGCACCAATTTGTGAAAGTTCAAATTCACACACTAGAATATATACTCCTAGCTCCTATCTAACTCCTTGTGGATTCGATCTCGACTCTTTGTTAGGTTAATATAATTGCAACAACCGATTCATACCTTGTATTGAGGTATGCATTGTGCACGATATGTCACACTGGAATCATGGACAGGGTGCCATGATATGGTGCACTACTCGGAAGTCTGGGACAATTCCTCTTAAGATGCCCCAAATCCCCACACTTAAAATAACCTCTCCTCTATCGAGGCTGCTAACATTGCGACTAACCAGGAGAGCTCGAATATCTGCATGTGGAGCCCAAATTAGATGGAGCATTATAGGAACTCTGTGCTGGTAGAACATTGAATGATAACTAAACTGATCGAGTGTTGTATTAACCGTTGCTGGCTGAAGAACCACGATGAATCTGCTGAGCTGACTTAAAAGGCTTGGAAGGACAGCCTCTACTTTGATCTCCTGGCCTCCAGATGAGGCACCACTGAAACCTCTTGAACATCAGTCTGTCTTGGAGTCCCGCTCCTCTCTCTTCTACATGTGAATCTGCTCCAAGGGCCTGGCAAGATCAACATCCTAAAGAATAGTAGCATCCATCTCAGCTCCTGGGACATCCCATACCAAATACCAAAGTAGAGGTCCTCAATGAAACTCTTGACCTTCTCCCTCTTATTAGGGACAAGAAATACCGCATGACGTGCCAACTCCGTGAAACTTATGTCATACAGAATCTTTATCATACCCTCCTGGTGTATATGCTCAAAATCCTATGAAATTCCTCCCTACGAGTCTGTGGAATAAACTTCTTTAAGAAGAGAACTCAGAACTAATGTCATGTAAGTGGTATTGCGTCATCTGGCCTGCCCAATTTGTAGGTGATCCACCACCTATAGTCTGACCCTGATAGTTGGAAAGTAGTGAAGTAAACTCCATTTGAGTCCAGAAACTTATCAAGGAAACCCTATGCATCCTCATAATCTCCTCCACTGAATTGGGGGAGCACAAAGCCTCTGAAATCTCTCCAACCTCTTATGCTCCTCAAAAATCAAGATAGCTAATCTCGGTTTTAGCTACAATGACTGGTTGTACCTGTAGAACCCCCAGTTTCTGATAGCCCTAAGGTAGTTGCTCTAGTGTGCGGGTGGCGGGAGTCTGGGCTTGTCCCCCGGCTTGTGAGGTAGTTGGTGCAACTGGTTTCATACCTACCTTGGACAAACTTGAATACACACTCAAGATCTGAGCCAACGTCTCCTGAAGACCAGACACAACAATATGTACTGCCAGAGCTTGAGTTGGTCCCACCGACTCAACAACATGCGGAAATTGTTCCTCCACTAAAGCAACTGGTGGTTCAACTACTACTTGTCTAGATGGGACTTTAGTTGCGATACGTGCCCAAACTTAGCTCTAGCCCCTCACGGCCCTAATTGGAGGCACTGGTGCTTGCTCTACTGATCCGATAGATCGTGTCCTTACCATCTGTGAGAGAATAGAAGAGCAAAGATTTAAACTTTAAAATGATCAAATTCGCATGATATAAAATGAAAGAAACAGAAGTTTTGCTAACAGTTCATTAGCCTCTTGAAGATAAGTACATACATCTTTTTGTACCGATCCATGAGACTCTACTAAACTTAATCATGACTTGTAGAACCTATGTGTTGCACCCTATTCTCTCGTGAAAGAGGTTTTGATGTGTGACAATTTTTTTAAATGGGTATTAAAAGAGAAGAGTCGACACCTAACGTTTTGAAGTGTGTTATGGCACTTATTTGCAAATAACTCTGTTTAACTGGTCTACGTCACCAAAATTATTTAAGGGCTCAAATTACCTCAAATAGAAGTGGTTAGGAACTTTTCAAGGTCCACAACTATGGTTCCCGGCCGAACTGTACACTGTGTGGATTATTGAATTATAACTGCCTTACGTGATCATGCTAGCCAATGTAAGAGTCAAAGTAATTGATCAACTATGTAGAGTAAGGAAATAAGGCAAAACAATTGTTGGTTGCTGATGTACCTTGCGTACAGATGTTGGCTGCTGATGTTGTTGTGTTCGATGAGAGCTGGATTTGAAGATGTACATGTGTCCCGGTTGTAGCTGCCTCTTGTTCGTGGTAGCCGTAGATCTATAAAACTTAGTTTATGTACTTTTCAAACACACGATGTATTTATTTCATTTCCGCTTTGTAAACTCTATTCTTAGAAGCTCATGATTTGTACTACCAGTTCTTGGGGAATGTATAAGATTAAGGTAATTCCTTACTTAAATTGCTTTGTTAATTATTATTGGATTGGTTAGTGATTGAGTGGCTTACCTAGCTGGTGGGTTAGGTGTCATCACGACTAATCGGATTTTGGGTCGTGACAAGGTGATCGGCCTTAAACAAGATTCTCGTGCTTGGTTTACTCGTTTTAGCTCTTTCCTCCTATGGTATAGTTTTCAAAACTGTCGTGTCGATACCTCTTTATTCATATTTCACCTTAATTCTGACTATGTCATTCTTCTTATCTATATAGATGATATTATCATTACAAGCACTAATTTTAGTATACTTCATCACTTTATTTGTTTATTAAAATTTGCATTTTCTATGAACATGGGCGGACACACTTTCAAAAAGTGGTGCCACGACGAAACCGCTTCGTCAGAAAATTTTATTAAATATATGTGTTAATATTGTGAGAAAACGGATACATAGAAGATAATGACACCACTTGACACAGATTGTCTCCTGACGCGTTGGTTATGTGCCTGATTTTGCTTAAGACTCAACAAAACCAATTGACTAAAACTATTTATTATCTAGAAGTATGATAGTTACAGCTATTTATTTTTGTTCTTCTATAAATTTCGATGCCGCTTACAAAAATTTCTTGCCCCTATCTATGAATGATCCCGGACCTCTTCGTTACTTCTTAGGTGTTGATGTTACTAAAACATCTAAAGGTCTCCATTTATCTCAAGCTTTAAGCTCGTGATTTTCCTTCTCGTGCTTCTTTAATTGGTTGCAAACCTATTCTATCTCCTACATTTGGTTCTCAATCATCTGCTAAGAAGGAGATTTGCTTTCTGATCCTTTGCATTATCAGTCTTGTGGGTGCCTTGCAATATCTCACTATTACTAGGCATGTCATCTTATATTCTCTAAATACTGTATCTCAATTCATGAGTGCTCCTCGTACCATTCATCTTATTATTTTTAAACGGATCCTTCGCTACCTTGCTGGTATGATAACCCTTGGCCCTAACCTACATTCTTCCTCATCTTTTTCTCTGACGGCCTACTCAAATGTGATTGAGTTGGTGTCCGGACACTTGTAGATCCACTACTGATTTTGCCATTTTTCTTGGTCCAAAACTTATATCTTGGATTTGTAAGAAGCAATCTACTGTTTCTCGCTCTAGTACCGAAGCCGTATATTGAATTTTAGCTCATAGCATAGCTGACTTAACATGGCTTCAATATCTGTTTCGTGACTTGGGTATTCCTATTTCTGAGCTTATGTGATATCATTAGTGCTTTATATTTTTCTACTAATCCTGTTTATCATGGTCGTACCATGCATTTGGAGATTGATTTTCACTTTATTCAAGAACGTGTTGCAACTGCTTTCATTTGGTTCGCTACATATATACTGACAGACAACTTGTATTCATTCTCACTAAATGTTTATTGTCTGATCGGTTTTCAGTTCTTCGTGATAAACTTCACATTTCTTCTAAACCATGTTTGCTTGAGGGGGCATGTTAATGTACTGCTACTGTTTGTTGTTATATTTGAGTTGGACTCTTCCAACAAGCCACTACTAGTTATTGTATTTGACTTGGAATCTTCCAACAAGATTAATAGCATGTTTGGCCAAGCTTCTATAATTAGCTTTTTCGAAAAGTATTTTTCTCAAAAATATTTTTCGGGTACTTTGGTAAGAAACAGTTTATGTTTGACTACTTATTTTAAAAAGTACTTTTGATCAGTAATTAGTGTTTGACAAAGATTTTAAAAAATGCTTCTAAGTATATTTGTCTCAAAAATTCTTTTCAAAAAAATACTTTTGGGAAGAAGTTATTTTTGTTTGCCTTTTAAAAATTGCAACTGCTTCTACTCAAAAATATATTTGTTTTCCTTCTTAAATCTTGACCAAACACCTAAACGTTTGAAAAAATAATTTTGACAAAAAAAGAAAGCACTTTTTGGCAAATAGAAGCTTGAATAAACACGCTATAAGTAGATACTTGTATGAATACTACTTGTACTTTGTAGAACTATATAAAGATGAATAACAATCCATAAAAGGGTGAGTGTAGGTTTCAAATCACTTTAATTCATGAGGTGGTACTCTACTAGCCTGTAAGCACCGCACCGGTTGCAATCTACCTTGAAATCCTTTTTTTTCTCTCTAACTAGTATCCGTACCCGCGCATTACGTGGATAATAGTTAAATATAATTTTTCATACCAAAATATTACTTTAAAAATACGATAGACAAAAGGGACCATGTAAATACTATTATTGTATGAACATGTAAATGCACTGCCAGTATACATATAGAATAGTGAATTGCATCACAAAGCCTTTGTAACGACCCGGCCGGTAGTTTTGAGTATTACAATCCCGTTTCCCCATTTAATGCTCAATTTATGCTTTATAGATATATTATGACCTATCGGATTAGTTAGTTCGGGTCCGGAGAGATTTCGGAATGAATTGAGACACTTAGTCTCATAATGGAAAACTTAAGTTGGAACAGTCAATCGGACATTGACTTATAAGTAAACGACCTCGGATTTGAATTTTGATAATTTCAATAGCTCCGTATGGTGATTTTCGACTTAAGAGCGTGTCCGTAAAATTATTTGGAGGTCCATCGTGGAATTAGGTTTGAAATGGCGAAAGTTAAAAAATTTTAAAGTTTGACCGGGGGTTGACTTTTTGATATCGGGGTCGGAATCCTATTCTGAAAATTGAAATAGGTCCTTAATGTGAAATTTGACTTGTGTGCAAAATTTGAAGTCATTCCGGATTGATTTGATGTGTTTCTGCACAAGATATAGAATTTAAAATTTCAAAGTTCATTAGGGTTGAATTGGGATATGATTCGTGGTTTTAGCGTTGTTTGAGGTGATTTGAGGGTTCGATTAAGTTCGTATGATATTTTGAAACTTGATGGTATGTTTGGTTGAGTTCCCGGGGGGCTCGGGTGAGTTCCGGGATGGTTTCCGATCATTTTTCCTTGTTTTGCAACTGCTGGAACTGATATCTGGTATTGTTCTTCGCGAACACGAAGGGTCTCACACGTTCGCGAAGAAGGATGGTGGGATGCTGGGATATACCCATCGCGAATGCGTGAAGGAGACGCGAATGC
Organism: Nicotiana otophora; assembly: GCA_000715115.1. Classification (NCBI taxonomy): domain Eukaryota; kingdom Viridiplantae; phylum Streptophyta; class Magnoliopsida; order Solanales; family Solanaceae; genus Nicotiana; species Nicotiana otophora. The sequence goes on along the minus strand of AWOL01S0091812.1, from coordinate 24,253 downwards.
GAAGAATAGGTAGGGGAAGCCTACGCAAACGAGAGTGGGCGGACGCGAACGTGAAGAGGAAAGGGAGCTGGGGGCCTGCCTGGGGTTAAGCCTTCGCGAACGCGGCTCATGTCTCTTGAATGCGAAGGGAAGAGGTCGGAAGGTATCGCGAACGCGATGAGGAGATCGCGAACACGAAGAAGGAATCTTGCCAGCACATTTTTGTGCTTCGCGAATGCGAAGCTATGGTCGCGAACGCGATGAAGGCATTTCTAGGCAGAATTAAAAGTTCCAAATGGTTTTGAGTTCATAACACAAAATCAAATTGGGAGCTCGGTAGAAGGCTATTTTTGGAGAGATTCTTGCGTGGGTGTTTGGAGTAAGTGTTCTTAACTCATTATTGGTCAAATTACCCGAATCCATGGTTGTTTTTAACATTTAATGGGTGAATTAAGTTGGAAAGATTAGAAAACCCTCTAAGTTTATTTTGAAGATTTGAGGGTCGAGTTGATGTCAGAATTAAGTAAATGTGGTACGGTTAGACTCGTGGTTGAATAGGCTTTTGAATTTTGTAAGTTTTGACGGGTTCCGAGACGTGAGCCCCACGGGCGATTTTTGAGTTAAATTTTGGATGTTTATGGAAAATTTGTATTTTCATATGGAATTAATTCCAATAAATGTTTTTGACTAAATCGAATTAATTGTGGTAGATTCGTGGCGTTTGGAGGCCAATTCACGAGGCAAAGGCATAACGGAGTAAAGAATTACACGGTTGTGGTAAGTAACACTTCTAAACTTAGTTCTAAGGGTATGAATCTCTGAATTGGTGTTATATAAATTGTTTGGTAGTGACGCACACGATAGTTGACGAGCGTGTGGACGTGCACCATTGAAATTGTGACTTGAATAAATTCTGTGGAGTTGAAAAATTAAAAAATCATGTTATTATCTAAACATTTCCCCACGTGTTAGAGAAATTGAGATGAGGCTCTTATTAAATATCGTGTTTAGGCTACGTGTCGATATTTTGGGATCCGTGGGATCGTGTTGCTGTTGAATTAATTATTTTTAAAATATTCATTTTATACTCAGTCATATACATCCATTGTGAGGATATTTATGGGATCGAGTTGCGCGCCGCAGTATGCCATATTAGCTTTATATATGTTATTATTATATGGATCGGGGTTGCCGCCTGCAGAAGGCCAAAATGGCTTTATACATTATTATTGTTTTGGATCGGGGCTGCCCACCTACAACAGGCCTTATTGGATTTACTATTTTATGGATCGAGGTTGCCCTCCTGCAGCAGGCCGTCTAGGCTTTATTATTATACGGATCGGGACTGCCCGCCTACAGTAGGCCATAAAGGCTTTATATCACGCTTGGGTTGAAGGAGCCCTTCGAAGTTTGTACACACCCCCAGTGAGCGTATATAATTATATATATATATATTCGGGATGGATTTTCCTGGGCATGGACTTGCCTTACTTATTTATATTGTAATGAATTTACCTGGACATGGATTTTGTCTGTATCGTTTACATTTGGGGATAAATTACCCCAGGGCTAGATTGGCCTTATAGGGTACTGTGTGACTGACTGTCAGTCGATGTTTATATATATACGGGTTGGAACACCCCTGGTCTGGATTGGCCATAAACAGTACCGAGTGACCGAATAATTGGTGACCAGTATTTACTTGAGGTCTTTCTACTAATATGTCGTATTCCTCATATCTTGCAGTATTGATCTAATTCACTTGTACTGAGTTTAACTGTTGAACTTGAACGCATGCCTACATTGTTGTACCATTATTTATACTGGATTGTACCTGTAGAGCTCATCACTACTTTCAGCCCAGAGGTTAGTCTTGTTACTTATTGAGTTAGTTGTACTCATACTACAATCTGCACCTCATGTGCAGATCCAGGTGCCCTCGGATACGGCGACTGCTAGATTTCGAAGTTAATTTTGTTGGGAACTATCAAGGTAGTTGCTTGATGTCCGCAGACTCGATTCCTTTCCTGTTTAATTATTATACTATTTTATATTTTCAGATAGTGATTTTTATCCGTCAGACTTTGTATTCATAGTGACACCGGGTTTTGGGAGTGTTATATTCGAAATTGTGAGTTTCTTCCGCAGAATTTAATTATTTTGTTCTCAAACTTAAAAGATATGGTGGTTTATTTTGATTGTTGTCTTGCCTAGTATTGAGATAGGCGCCATAACGACATGTGAGATTTTCGATCGTGACAAGTTGGTATTAGAGCCTAGATTAAATAGGTCTCACGAGTCATGAGTAGGTTTAGTAGAGTCTTGCGGATCGGTACGGAGAAATCTGTACTTATCTTCGAGAGGCTGACGAACCCTTAGGAAATTTCACTTTATTGTATTCAGTCATGCAAACTTGTTGATTCCGGAAACTAAAAGTCATGTTATTCTATTCTCTCACAAATGGTGAGGACACGTACTAGCGAATCGGACGGTCAGCCACCAGTGCCACCAGTTAGGGCCACGAGAGGTCGGGGCCGTGGTAGAGGCCGGGGCCGAGGTAGAGGTCGAGGTGTAGCTAGTACCACAGTTGGACCAGCACATGTAGTAGCACCAGTTGCACCATCTCAGGCACCAGCCGTCCCCATTGAGATTCCAGGCCATCAGGAGACTTTGGCCTAGATATTGACAGTTTGCACTGGCCTTGTTAAGGTGGTTTTGACTCAGGCCGGGGGAGGACCCATACCCCTGTTGCCCGTACTCTAGACCAGGTAGTACAGTGACTTCAAATACCAAGGGCAGTACCAGCCCAGCCAGTTGCAGTCGCTCAGGCCCCGGTAGTCCCTGTTATGGCAGATGATGAGTAGAGAAGACTTGAGAGATTTGGGAGGGTTCGACCTCCATCATTTAGCGGTGCTGAGTCAGAGGATACTCAGGGTTTTCTGAATAAGTGCCAACGAATGCTTCGGACAGTAGGTATTTTGGAGACCAGTGGGGTCTCGTTCACTACTTTTCAGTTTTCTGGGGCTATCTTCAGATAGTGGGAGGCTTATGAGAGGCGTAGGCCGGTTAGTGCAGTACCACTTATATGGCAGGAGTTCTCCGTTCTCATTTTGGAGAAGTTTGTACCGCAGTCTCATAGAGAGGAGCTGCGCAGACAGTTTGAGCAGTTACGTCGGGATGGCATGTCCGTGACGTAATATGAGATGAGATTTTCTGAGTTGGCTCGTCACGCAGTTTGGTTGGTTCCCACTAGTAGGGAGAGGATTAGGAGGTTCATTGATGGCCTCATGTATCAATTGTGGTTGCTTATGACTAGGGATAGGGTATCTGGTGCCACTTTTGACGAGGTGGTTGACATTGCTCGCCAGATAGAGGTGGTCTATAGCCAGGAGCGTGGTGACAGGGAGACTAAGAGGCCTTGAGGTTCAGGCAATATTTGTGGGCTACCTTCTGGAGGGTAGTTCTACCACAACATGGGTCGTCCAGTTCACTGTGGTGCATCATCCAGCCATGGTTCATACAGTTTTCATCAGAATCAGTCAGCTCTCATGGCACTTCCAACCTCGAGTATGCTCCGTGCACCATCAGTTCACGGATCATATGTACCAGGTCCTTCTGGTAGTTATTCTGGTTCCCGAGTTCCACCTCAGAACTCGCCACCATTCTTCAAGATGGAGTGTTATGAGTGTGGAGAGTTGGGCCATGTGAGGAAATATTATCCCCGCTATATGCGAGGTCTAGTTCAGCAGAGGAGTCAGGCTACTACTTCTGCACCAGTTGCTCCACCACCCGCTCGGGGTGGCGCTCAGTCAGCTAGGGGTCGCCCAAGAGGGGGACGTCAATCTGGTGGCGGTTAGGGCCGATTCTATGCTTTTCCTGCCAAACTAGATGTTGTTACTTCAGATGAAGTGATTACATGTATTATCTCAGTGTGCCACAGGGATGCATCTATATTATTTGAACCTGGTTCCACATATTTGTATGTTTCATCAAAGTTTTGTTCATATTTTTGGATATGCTCTGTGATTCCTTAGTTTCACCTATTCATGTATCTACGTCGGTGGGCGATACTATAATTGTGTACCGGGTGTATCGGTCGTGTGTGGAAATTATTGGGGGGCGAGACCAGAGTTGATCTTTTATTTCTTAGTATGGTCAATTTAGATATTATCTAGGTATGGTGAGATATCAGATTTTTTGTTATATGGCATTGGGCCAAGTAGGGGAGCCTGCTATCTACGATTTGATTGCGTGATTATGTGCGGTATTGGTTTCGTTCCGAGGTACACTTGTGGATTAGTTATGACTTGCAGAGGTTGAGATCGGGGATGATTTGAGTAAGAAAATTTCTTGAATGCAGGTTATATTGCACTTTATGAAAAATCATGAGATGATTAAATTGTTATTTTGAAGGATGTAGTACGCACGGAGTATGAATTTGATTGGTGGTGTTAAGGCAGAGTTACTTCTTTGGGAGCTTGTTGGCCCGTTCGGGCGGTGCAATTTAGATTTGAGCATAGTGGGTGACTTTCGAAAGGGTTATAATGGATTCAAAATGTATATGCGGCAATTGAAAATATTTTCGGATTCGTATATCACTATAATCGGTTATTTACATTGGATGGTGTCGGAACTTGCGGTAATTATGTATGACTATGGATTCTACATTTTTAATATAAGAAAGGAAAAAAGACAATTTTAAATTCACATAAGGTACTTTCAGAGTGAGTGTTACGGGTGTGGTACTTTTGTGGTGCTTAAGAAGAATACAATGGCTTATGGACCTTAGAACGGTGTGGTTTTATGTTGGGATGTCTTATAGTGAGCTTTGGGTAAGGGTAGTAGTGTTCTGATAAGGAGAAACATCAACTTGAGGGTAATTCAGGAGAACCTCGGAGAAAATAGGACCACTGGGTAGTAGGCTAGACCAGTATGGTAATGGCATGCTCAGTTCTTTGGGGTAATAATGATGTGGCAGCTTTATAGATATTTTGGTGGCAATACTTTTGGATTTTGGTGACCAGCGTGGCTTGGACGAGATAGAGGAAATTAGTTCTGATAGCTTGATTAGGTGAAAATAGATTTCAAATTGTTCTTAATGGTTTCTACCATGGTTTGAACCGGATATTTTCTGCCGGTGTGGGGAACGTGTTGTGCATTGTGATTTCTTCCTGTAAAGAAAGAGAAAAGTTTCCAACTAATAGGGTATGTAATTTGCTGGTGACTCAGAGTTTAGAATGAGATTCTCGTGCTTTTCACATGCTAGAGTTGGTGTGTTGTGAGGGATTTAGATTTATATGTACGAGGTGATAGTTCATTTTTTCATGAATTCTGAACAGAATGGTCAGTGTTATATATTTAGATGAATGTTATAGTTGCTCGGTAATCCCTGAGAAGGGTGTGTGGTTGAAAGGAGCATTGTGTTTTGATTTACAGATGTTCATTGGTATTACGGTACTCTCCTTGTTGATAGACTGTTGATATTCAAATTATTGATATTATTGGCACGTGAGTTGTCCGTGCTAGTTCAGATATTGATACTATAGCACGTGAGTTGTCCGTATGAGTGATGTTAATGTGAGCTCTAGAAGAGTTGGTTACTGTTATTAAATTTGTGTGTATTGGTTCTACTATATATAATGAGCTTATAGCATTATAGTTGCGGTGGTGCTTGTTGAACTTACAATACGATTCTCTACTTTGAGACATCTTCTACTTTGGGTACAAGGTTGCGCCATTGTGGATTGAGTTGTATTAGCGTGGCATGTCAATAGGATAGTTGTGTTTAATAATATAAGGTCATTGGACCTAGAATGGATACTATCAGGTTTGATTCTGGTATATTGGGAAGATAATATTGAAGGTCGGCTTAGAATGTGATTATGGTTCTGGTTGGGGCGGGAGAGCTCCATGACTTGTCGATCTGATAAGGTGTTATGAGATTTCGCGTGTTTCCTTCATTATCAGCAGAGTACGAAGGTTTTAGAACTAGCTTTTGTTTAATATGGGGTTTAATACTATTACCGTGTTACTTTAGAGTAGTCAATGTGATCGAAACTGGTGTTGCGAGCATACGAGTTGGGTAGTATGCTAAGTGATTATATAAGGGGTTATGGTTATGGCTTGATGCAGCTTGTTCAAACTCATACAGCGTGTAGATGTGAGATTCAGGTCTTGAAAAAAAATAAATTGAATGTTGGAAATTAAATTCCAAGGTTCATGGGCTAAGATTAAAGTAATGATTTTCAATTATGTTGTGTTGTCAGGCCTATACAATTTACACGGAATAGGGTGCGTGGGATCATGGAATAGTGATTAGATGGCTTGGAAACAACTCTTGGCACGTTCGAGGACGAACATATGTTTAAGTGGGGGAGAATGTAACGACCCGACAGGTCGTTTTGAGTATTATAATCCCGTTTCCCCATTTACTGCTCAATTTATTCTTTATAGCTGTATTATGACCTATCAGATTAGTTAGTTCGGGTCCGGAGAGATTTCGAAATGAATTGAGACACTTAGTCTCATAATGGAAAACTTAAGTTGGAAAAGTCAATCGGATGTTGCCTTATGTGTAAACGGTCTCGGATTTGAATTTTAATGATTCCAATAGCTTTGTATGGTGATTTTGGACTTAGGAGCGTGTCCGGAAAATTATTTGGAGGTCCGTAGTGGAATTAGGCTTGAAATGGCGAAAGTTGAAATTTTGGGAAGTTTGACCGGGGGTGACTTTTGATATCGGGGTCGGAATCCGATTCTGAAAATTAGAATAGGTCCGTAATGTGAAATGTGACTTTTGTGTAGAATTTGAAGTCATTCCGAATTGATTTGATGTGTTTCGGCACAAGATATAGAATTTGAAATTTTAAAGTTTATTATGCTTGAATTGGGGTGTGATTCGTGGTTTTAGCGTTGTTTGAGGTGATTTGAGCATTCGACTAAGTTCGTATGATGTTTTGGGACTTGATGGTATGTTTGGTTGAGGTCCCGGGGGGCTCGGGTGAGTTCTGAGATGGTATCAAATCATTTTTCCTTGTTTTGCAACTGGTGGAACTGATATCTGGTATTATTCTTCGCGAACGCGAAGGGTCTCACGCGTTCGCGAAGAAGGATGATGGGCTGCTGGGATTTACCCATCATGAACGCGTGAAGGATACGCAAACACGAAGAAGAGACAGGGGAAGCCTACGCGAACGCGAGTGGGCGGATGCGAACGCGAAGAGGAAAGGGAGCTGGGGGCCTGCCTGGCGTTAAGCCTTCGCGAACGCGGCTCGTGTCTCGCGAACGCGAAGGGCAGAGGTCGGAAGGTATTGCGAACGCGATAAGGAGATCGCGAACGTGAAGAAGGAATCTTGGCAGCATATTTTTGTGCTTTGCGAACGCGAAGCTATGGTCGTGAATGCGATGAAGACATTTCTGGGCAGAATTAAAAGTTCCAAAACGGGGGTTTTGAGTTCATAACACAAAATCAAATTGGGAGCTCAATAGAAGGCTATATTTGGAGGGATTCTTTCGTGGGTGTTTGGGGTTAGTGTTCTTAATTCATTACTGGTCAAATTACCCGAATCCATGGTTATTTTTAATATTTAATGGGTAAATTAAGTTGGTAAGATTAGAAAACCCTCTTAGTTTAATTTGAAGATTTGAGGGTCGATTTGATGTCGGAATTAAGTAAAATTGGTATGGTTAGACTCGTGGTTAAATGGGCTTTCGGATTTTATAACTTTTGTCGGGTTCCGAGACATGGGCTCCATGGGCGAGTTTTGAGTTAAATTTTGAATTTTTATGGAAAAATTAGATTTTCATATGGAATTAATTCCAATAAAGTATATTGACTGAATCGAATTAATTGTGGCTAGATTCGAGGCGTTTGGAGGCCAATTCACGAGGCGAAGGCATAGCGGAGTAAAGAATTACACGGTTTGAGGTAAGTATTACTTCTAAACTTAGTTCTGAGGGTATGAATCCCCGAATTGGTGTTATATAAATTGTTTGGAAATGACGCACGTGATAGTTGACGAGTGTGTGGACGTGCACCATTAAAATTTTGAATTGAATAAATTCTGTGGAGTTGAAAAATTAAAGAATCATGTTATTATCTGAACATTTTCCCATGTGTTAGAGACATTGAGATGAGGGCTACGCGTCGATATTTTGGGACCCATGGGTCGTGTTGCTGTTGAATTAATTATTTTAAAAATGTACATTTCACACTCAGTCATATACGTTCATTGTGAGAATATTTATGGGATCGAGCTGCGCGCCACAGCAGGCCATATTGGCTTTATATATGTTATTATTAAATGGATCAGGGTTGCCGCCTGCAGCAGGCCAGAATGGCTTTATACATCATTATTGTTTTGGATCGGGGCTGCCCGCATGCAGCAGGCCTTATTGGCTTTACTATTTTATGGATCGGGGTTTCCACCCCGCAGCAGGCCGTATAGGCTTTATTATTATACGGATCGGGATTGCCCGCCTGCAATAGGCCATAAAGGCTTTATATCATGCTTGGGCTGTAGGAGCCCCTCCGGAGTCTGTACACACCCCAGTGAGCGTAGATGATTATATATATTCGGGACGGATTTCTCAGGGCATGGACATGCCTTACTTATTTATATTGTAATGAATTTACCTGGACATGGATCTTGTCTGTATCATTTATATTTAGGGATAAATTACCCCAGGGCTAGATTGGCCTTATACGGTACTGAGTGACTGACTGTCAGTTGATGTGTATATATATACGGGTTATAACACCACGGGGCTGGATTGTTCATAAATAGTACCGAGTGACCGAATAATTGGTGACCAATATTTACTTCAGGTCTTTCTACTGAGATGTTGTATTCCTCATATCATGCAGTATTGATCTATTTCACTTGTACTGAGTTTAACTGTTGAATTTGAAAGTATGCCTACATTGTTGTACCATTATTTATACCGGACTGTACCTGCGGAGCTCGTCACTACTTTCAGCCTAGAGGTTAGTCTTGTTACTTATTGAGTTAGTTGTACTCATACTACACTCTGCACCTCTTGTGCAGACCCAGGTGCTCCCGGATATGGCAGCTGCTAGATTTCGAAGTTAATTCTGTTGGGAACTATCAAGGTAGCTGCGGACGTCCGCAGACACGATTTCTTTCCTGTTTAATTATTGTACTGTTCTATATTTTCAGACAATAATTTTTATCCGTCATACTTTATATTCATATTAGATGCTCATGTACTCAGTGACACCGGATTTTGGGAGTGTTATATTCTAAATTGTGAGTTTCTTCCGCTGAATTTAATTATTTTGTTCTCAAACTTAAAAGATATGGTGGTTTATTTAGATTGTTGGTTTGCCTAGTATTGAGATATGCGCCGTCACGACAGGTGAGATTTTGGATTGTGACAGCCTTATAGCAACTCTAGGGAGTCTCTACAATTTACCGTTTTCACATAGGTCTCTCAAATGGTGTTTGAGTATACAATAATAGTCTTCTTTATTCAATTGCTCAATTGCTATCTAAATAATCTTTAAAAGAAAGTGAGAGTATTAACGATAGTTGTTAAACTTTGTATGGAATCTTTCAACACGATTGTAGGGAAGAAACTTTGTGTTATAGTTCTATTGTAGAAGTACAATTTATGAGGAAAAAATGATTATCCTACATTCATATTCACATGTTCATAAATAGTCCTAATAAAATTTGAATTTTTAGAAAAGCTATGCATTGTTCTTTTAAACCGTAAAAGTTTCCTAAAATTAACTTATCTTCTCTTTACTAACTGATGCAATCGGAGTATCAATATCTCTATCAAAACCTGAAATACCATAAAGTGAAACAAAAGTAGGACCAAGAAAATGCTCCTCTAAGGGTTGCCCCGCGACCATAAGCAAAAACTTGGAAAATACTTGAAAAATTATAATGTTCATATGTTGTAAACATTGTTTAGACAAATACAACACACATACACCACTTGCAAAGGTTTTTTAACCATTTTTAAAACATATAATTATGTTATTTCCTATGAGAACTTTAGCTAACAGATGATATCATTTTCTGCAGAAAGTTATCATAAATTATGCAATGTTGTAGTAATTTAGCAAATGCTCTAGCACCAAATTATAGAATTTAAAACTTTTCACGGTAGGTAGATATTTTATCCTAATTCTCAGGCTGTTTTTTTTTTCTTTTATTTTTTCTTAGTTGGATGTTTAGTGCCAAATTAGTAGAAGTTACTCGTCAAGAGATGAACATCAAACATCAAATTACAGTTCTAACTCAACCCCTATACTTTATGCAATATTTTTGTATCCTCTAACAATTAATAAGGACAAAAAAATTCTTCTGAATAATTAAATTAAACAATTACTTGAGCGTGGCGAATGACACGGTTTAGTTTCTCTTTCCTGAATTGTCACAATCTCAAAAATCCACTTGTTAACAACTAATTGAACTTCTCCAATACTATGAAGCTTAAGTCGGAGAAGTAAATTGTAGTTTAAGTGGATGGTCCCACCAATTGAGTTTTCAATTGAGACAACAATTTTGTTTCTATACCATATTTCAAGTGCCTGCGAAATGAGAAGTAATAATATAAAGGTGTGAAAAATAGCAAAGCTTTTTCAGAAACAATTCAGCTGGCTAAGAAATAAGAAGTAATTTCAATGTAATTCGCACTCGCACAAAGTGCGTATACCTATAACTACTGAGGAATATGAGGAGAATGTACCACAAAAATAGAAGCTAACTTTGCCGAATGATGGAGGAGATCAAGTCGGTCATCTGCCACCATATGTAATGGTCAAAATAGCACGGAGATATTACTAACTGTCTCCATGGACAGGCCCAACGAAACAGAAACAAATTCTCAAACGCAATCAAATTGTAGCTACAAAGTAATAGTATTTTAATTTATTAGTTATCTATAACAAAACATATATATCACAGGCTATTAAATCTTTAAATTGTACGTTGATAGTTTATCTTAATTTCACTAACATATTCCATCAATTAGTTAGTAGACTATGAACTTATAGGCACATTGTTATTTCCCCATCAACTAACAATTCCATCAATAAAGCAAGTAAAACTACAAAGATCAGCACCAACCATTAACTATTGCAATAATATTTTCAAAAGTTAGTAAAAATAATTTTATTAAAAAATTAAATTTCCACATTGTTGCATTAATCTTTTTATGTCAAGATCAGCAGCAAAAACCTACTTCATAAGGTCCGAAAATACGTTAAAATCTTAGTACAAAACCAACAATAACAAAATAGTTAATTTGAAGTTAATAAAAATTAATCAATAGATATAAACCCCATCGCGACTTGTATTGATGATTTCTTTCATTCGTGAAACTTCTGAAAATGAAAAATAATGGTATTAACAACTTACTTGACTTCTGTCACGACCCGAAATTTCCACCTTCGGGACCGTGATAATGCATAACATTTTACTTGATAGGCAAGCCAACGTTAGAATAATATTAGCCATTTCTAAACAATTTTAAATTAATTAATAATAAAGAAACGAAAATAAAGCCTGAAATAAAGTAAATAATCCATAATAATAGCGATGTTTAAATACCATCCCAGAACTGGTATCACAAGTGCACGAGCTAGTAGAATAATACAAATAAAGGTCTGAATGAAAATAAAGTTGTCTGGAAAAAATACACAACTATGATAAAGTGGAAGGGGACTTTAGAACTGCGAACGCCATGCAGCTATACCTCAAGTCTCCTGCAAATAGTTTAATTCGAGCAAGTCTATTGTACGCTGCTAGGATCAACTCCGGTATCTGCACAAGGAGTGCAGAGTGTAGTATGAGTATAACTAACCCAATGTACTCTATAAGTGCCGAGCCTAACCTCGACGAAGTAGTGACAAGGCTAAGGCACGTCCTTACATTAACCTGTACACATTAATAATAATAATAATAAAAACAGGAATAGAAGTAAGACCGGTAAATCATATCAAAAATTGAAGTCAATTCAGCAGTCATGATCCCTCAATTTATTTCTATTGCGGCGTGCAACCCGCTCCAACAATATAAACTTAAAATAAAATCCGTTACGGCGTGCAACCTGATCCAATAATATAATCTTTCAATTAAATTCCGTTGCGGCGTGCAACCCGCTCCAACAATATAAACTTAAAAATAAATCTGTTGTGATGTGCAACCCGCTCCAACAATATAATTAAACAACTCTTGTATGTAAAAATACTCCAATAAATACCACATTTAATAAGCAATTATTAGAAAACAAAGCATACAATTATTAAGATTTATTTAGGAAACAAGTAATGACAAGTAGCAATTAATTGTGAAAATTAAGGATGAAATAGGCATTTTAATAATTAGTATGCTAAATGTCAAGTAGCAATTAAGTCATATAAATCAAATAAGCATGTAGCAATTATAGTATGGATTCAAGGCATGATATTGAGCAAGGAATATAAGAAAAAAATTAATATAATAATTAATTCATGATTTAATACGATTTATGATTTTTCAAGTAATTATGCAAATAATTAATTTGACGATATATTGGTACTCGTCACCTCGCCTATACGCCATTACACATGAAATTATCTTAACAAATAATTTTAGGGTTCTATTCCCTCAAGTCAAGGTTAACCATGACACTTATCTCGCTTCGCAACTAATTTCAAGATTCCAATACACCTTTACCTCGTGAATTCGTGTCCGAAAGTTTCAAATCTAATCACAAACAATTCAACATACTCAACACGAATCGTAGGAACTAATTTCATATGAAATTATAATTTTTTCGAATTAAAATCTGAAATTTATTTTAAAAATCAAAAATGGGACTCACATTTTGAATCTTGGAAAAACTCACAAAATCCGAACACCCGCTCCGATACGACTTCAACCATACAAAAATTATCGAATTCCGACATCAGATTGCCTTTCAAATCCTCAATTAAAGTCTTTGAAGATTTCTACCATTTTCAATCCAATCTTTACCCATTTGAACTCAACAATCTTCCCACAACCTTATTGGTACAAGTATGTATAACTAATACTCTCACATCCAAGAATCACACTCACAATTACCCATATTTACCCAAACTCGAAATTGAAGATTAGGGGTTAGAACCTTACCTCTTGGGTGAAGATCTTGTGATATTTCCTTATTGGATTTCAAAGCTTGAACAAGATTTTTGATGAACAAATCATTTGAGCTTCTTCCTCTCTCTAGAACACTCTCACTTCTATCTAAAACCATCAGATAATTGCCCCAAAATAAGCACCAAATCCTATTTATCAAAATGGGGTTGGGTTATGAAAATAGAAAATGGACCCTCCAAACTAAGGTATGCAGTCACACAATGGACCGCACAATGGGTATGCGGGTCGCACAATGGACCGCAAAATCGATGCAAAAACCTGGGCTGCACTAGACAGCTCTGCGACCCTTTTGATAGGTTTATTATCACATAACTCCTTATATATATTTAGATATGCTTGTCAAAAGTCTGGTCTTGTGCGTACTCATTTGGAACTTAAGTTTATTATGAAATTTTCCAACTTGACATAGACTTAGGCCTCTCCTTAGACCCCACATCACTTATAATATGCCTTGTACACTTATTATCATATTCAATTGATATCCATAATATTAATAGTCCTCAAACGAGAAGTAGAGTCCACCCCCAAACACATAACATAACTTATCTCTTCTTCCACCCATTTCAATTTCTCGAATTTTTACTAACTCCCAAAATTTCATAAAATTTTGTCAGAGTTTCCTTTGTAACTGGGCCTATCTACCTACCAGAGAATCCAAGAAACCAATCCTAACAATGCATACATAATCCAATCAATGTAACACAACATGAAAACAATACTAAAAGTGGCATTATAAGCAATATATTACTAGAAAAGGAACGCCATTAACATCAACTATTCAGGTGATACGTAACTCATAGCAGGTAAGCTCTCAACATCTTCATAGAACACATAAATAAACGTTTAAATTAAAAATGATATTTTTGGGTCATCACATTCTCCACGTCTAAAACAAACGTTCGTCCTCGAACGGAATTAGAGAAGTACCTAAGCTGGTGAAAAGATGTAGATATTTGCTCTGTATGTGCGACTCGGAGTCCCAGGTAGCTGCCTCAATCGGCTGACCTCTCCATTGTACTCGAACTGAAGGATAACTCTTAGACCTCAACTGACAGACCTGCCGATCTAGAATAGCTACAGGCTCCTCCTCATAAGTCAAATCTTTGTCCAATTGAACTGAGTTGAAGTCTAACACATGGGACGGATCACCATGATATTTCTGGACTATGGATACATAGAATACCGGATGAACTGCTGATAAACTAGGTGGTAGTGCAAGCATGTAGGCTAATTCACCCACCCTTTCAAGAATTTCAAAGGGTCCGATATACCTAGGGCTCAACTTGCCCTTCTTTCTGAATCTCATTACACCTTTCATAGGTGAAACCCGGAGCAATACCCTTTCTCCAACCATGAATGCAATATCACGAACTTTACGGTCGGC
>AWOL01S0091806.1:0-14989 GCA_000715115.1 Nicotiana otophora | reverse complement strand
ACTTGGAGACTGACTCCTTCGTCTACTCTGCCTTATGTTCCTTGGTCACTAATTCGGCCTTCTCTGCGTACGCTTCCATCGAGACCTACTCCTAGGTCCGCATTCAGCACAACGTGCGAACTGACATCGATTGGGTTGGCAACCGGTGCTTCCCTGAGATTAGCCTGTGGCACTTCGACTCCTGGAACAATCACATTTTCGTTTTCACCATGGAATCTGAGGCCATTGTCACAGTGTGTGGATGTGTTTTGTGAGTTTGACATGTTTTAACCTGAAAGCAAAGATACTTGACAAGAACAAGCGTAAAATAATGTGTTTTACCAAAATCAGTACTGAGCAATCACTATTATCCTCAACCCCACGGTGGGCGCCAAACTGTTTACCCTAAAAATCGAGTAACAATTAAACTTATATTGTGGTTTTAAAGATATGTGATTTAACTCAGTACCAATTCATAAACAATGAATTAAATAGATAAATTGGGCAATAAAGTAAATCAAACCGGTCTGCAAACAATGCCCCGACCTTGATTCGAGATAGTCTCAAGGTTAGTTACGAAGAACAATAGAGGATGAAACAAACAGCCATGAACAGTAAGTAAAACAAAGAAAGCAACGTATGTGTATCTTCTTATCAGTGAATAATGATCCCTCCCCCCACCACAAGTAAATGGGATCCCTCTTTATACAATATAGGAATCCTAAATAAGGTACAACTCTAATAACGGAAGTAGATCTCATGATTGGTACTAATAACCGCTTTGATTTGATCTGTTCCGGGATTCCCGTCGGGATCTTCGACCGATTACTGATATCTCGTCATTTCGTTATTGCCTTACTCGATGTCAGTCATGTTTGATCTCGATTATTGCCGGCCTCGATCTCAATGAACACTTCGATCTCTGAGACGTGATGTTCTATCTTCAAGCTCAAGCCCGATCTATTACCCTCGAGGCAACTCCCCTACCAACGAAATCGGGTATATCCGATTTCGACAGTATACAATCTCGTAATGACCACAACTAACAAGTTGCTAAGAGTTCAAATATCTCATCCATATTATGATAAGTCATCAATTAAGATTTCCAAGTTGGTTGCAAGCCCAACGACTCAAAATTTAATATTTGAAGAGTTGGACAAATTGGGCGATGAAGCCTTGTTCTTGTGTGACGACCATATATAGTTCAATGTCTGTTTCGGCTTCCAAATTTCTGGGATGTAAACTGAATTCCATATACCATATGCACTATATTGGTTCACGAGATAAGTCTTTGTATTATTGTTTGGATATTATTCACCTTCAAGATGGCAGCTTCCAGACCCATTATTCATGTTTCAAGACGTCAATTGCCAACAACATGCCACCTGCTTTATGGATAATTCCTAGCCCAAAATTTACTACTACTTCTTAAGACATGGTTTGCATACACGTATATATATATTTAGCTGCAACAGAAATTTTGTACTGTATTTTACTACCATTGTTTATATGAGTATGAATAGTTACAAGTCTTCCATTGTCTTTTGGCAGTAAAGCAAAAGAATTATATATTTTCAGGCAAACTATATCATGTTTGTAGACACTTAAATTTATTATTACCTTTTTCCGCATGCCCTTTTCTGTTTTTACATCTGGCGTTTGATTTGGATGATCTGAAGTTTAGTTTTGACTTGATCTTTAAAATATAACATCGGCTAGCTAGGATTTAAGTTCTCTCTCAATTTTGAAGTCTCAAAAAACAATGATAACAGACATTGTACCATAACTATAGTAGATAGTAGTGATATTTTCACGGTGTTGCCTACTTTAAGTAATATCTATATGGGAGGTGACAAATTTGATATGAAGATCTAGTGTAATATCCATGTCTGTTTCTTACTTCCAGCTCATAATATGTGGTCCTTTACAATGTGTCCAAAGGTAAAATCTTGAATCTCAAATGTACTAGAACCTGGACTCAGTTACAATATATTCCTGCTAGTAATTATCATATAGAAATCTGAAAAGCCAAGTTTGAGAAACGCAAAACATTAAGATAATTGTAAATATTGTTACATGCATGGGAATATCAAGAAATTACTACATGAAATTTTTTAAATGCATGAATCATAGTAAGTTCCTTGACAATTTCAAAGCAAACTTTGAAATCCCAAAGCAAACGCTTAAAATTCTTTTATAACATTGAAGGAAAAAGATTGTCTTTAAAGGTATAAAAATCCATCAACGTATTACGGTTATGATATGGTAGAAATGACATTAGGTAGCCACTCTAAAGGGCTGCTATTTAGAAATTAGTCAGTGCGTCCTGAATTTCAGTTTTTCAGTTTAATCTTTCAGGACGAAAATGTCTTGTGTTGTCCTGAAGTTAAAAATTTTATTTTAAAATTTCAAGACAAAATAAGTATTGACTAACCCCTAAATAGCGATCCCTGAGAATGGTTGTCTGTGCACTCGCCCCTATGATTTGTTAGTTTACAACATTTTACTTTGCTTTGATTTTTCATACTTCTGTTAGCATATATATATAATAGAGGTGGCAATTTGAGCTCAAAACCTAATTAACCCGCCCAACCTGCCTAAGGTTGGGCCGGTCAATGACCCGTCCATTTGTTGAACTCAGCTCATCTTGACCCAACTCATCTCAATCCATTTAAAATTGGGCTGATTTTTAGCCCTAACTGATTTATGAGTAACTTTGCTAAAATATCTTTAAAATATTTTTTTCTTGTTTGATATGTTATAATGACCATAACAAAAGAAAAAATTCTTATTTGATAATTAAATAATTTATAAAAAAAAAAATAACACATACTAATTAAAGCTTTGTAATAGTTTGATGGGTTGGGCTATGACACAAATGTTAGTCCATCTTAACCTAGCACATCTCAACTCAAGTAATTTTTTGGCGTGTCACGTCCCAAATATCCCCCCATAGAATGTCGTGATGACACCTAGTCTTAGGAACTAGGTAAGCCTAATGTTCACTGAAATAATAATAATATTAAATAACGACTGACAAATGCGAAGTAGAAATCTCTATACAATATTTGCAATCCCAAAACCCGGTAGTACAAGTCATAAGCTCTACTGGGTTACTAGAAAGCCTATAAATACAAATGTTTTGAAGTAGAGATAAACAGTGCAAGTACATTATCAGAAGCTGACTCTGAAGTCTGTGAACGCAGCAACAGGTTTACCTTGAATCTCCACAACAAGATCCGTACTGCTAGCGAGCAGTCAATTGACTCCACATTACCTGGCTCTGCACAAAAAATGTGCAGAAGTATAGTATGAGTAAACCACAGTCGGTACCCAGTAAGTATTAAGACTAACCTCAGTGGAGTAGTGACGAGATACAGTCAAGATACTCACTAGTCAAATAACATGTATCATACAAAATAATCGAAAACAAATAGCAGTGTTAGCAACAATAATCAACTAGTGATATAAACAGTAAAGCAACAAGAACACCATAATTATTACTCAGACGAATAAAAAAATACAAGTACAACCAATTAAACAAGTCTTTCACATATAATTCCTTCGAATAAATACCCCTCCAAATATAGTTCTTCGATTAAGTATCATACGAATATAAAACTCTTTCAAATAAATATCTCATATCATAATCATAACATATGGTTCTCAGCCCTCTTTTCATATTCTCACGGCACCTCGTGCCCATATCTCTATTACAACCGCACGGACAACTCTCGTGCCAAATATGTCAATACATAAAATCCGCACGATTAATTTATTTTCAATAAAATAAGGTTACAATTTTTAAACTAAGTAAAACTTCAACAAAGAAATGAGTTTATTTTAGATTTGAGTGAAGAAAAATGACAATTCAATTTAAATAAAACATAAGATAATCTACTGATTTGGATGTAAAACTTATCAATTTAAAACATAATATTAACTTATTTTATTTAAAACAACACATTCATCGAAAATCGGTAAAAAACAGGAATATAAATCTTCAAAGTCTCGTACTAAAAGCCCAAGCCAACACAATACAACATGGAGTACAAACACCTAGTAAAATCAAATAATACATCACGAAAGGTCATAAGGATTTACTTATCACGGAAATACAAAATAACCAAGGACGAGTGCAACCATAGAGAGATATCAACAAAGGGCACTCCCGAGATACCGTCTCGCAGTCCCAAAAGTAAATACTCAACAAGGGATCTTCCGAGGTACCACCTCGTAGTCCCAAAAGTAAATATGCAAGACAGGGGGATCTCCCGAGGTAAAGTCTCGTAGTCCCAAAGTAAATATGCAAGAACAACAATGCCCCCAGGCCATCACAAGTCATCACAATTCAATTTCTGACATAGCCCACCTTGTCTTGCCACGTGCGCAATAATAAAGTCAATTGCCCGCCTTGTCTCGCCGCAGGTGCATAACAATATTCCCACCTTGTCTCGCCACATGCGCAAATCCACATATATATATAGCTCGCCTTATCACGCCGCATGTGCATAAATTAATAGAAATAATAGCACGACAGAAATCTCGTGCAAACACCCGAACAAACCTCCCAACAATATCATGTGCCAATATCACAACATCTCATAAATTGCACCTCAAGTGCTCAAATATTACAACATGTCACATATTGTNCAAGTGCTCACATATCACAAATGGCTCATCAAGTGCTCAAATATTACAACATATCAAAAATTGCACATCGAGTGCACAAATATTTCAACTTGCCACAGAAATCAATAATACATCATTTTCCACAAGGAGCCATGGATCGACCATAATGTGCACAAAATCTTAACAAAAATATCCGGGAGTGAACAACTCAATAAAATAATATTTCACATAAATTCAAGGTGGCAATCACACCAAATCATCATATAAAAATAATTTCAACAAACAAGGATCAAGGCATGACAAATAGAGGATTTAATAAGTGCCAATAATTTTCAATTTAATACATAAGGGCGTCTACAAATTTAAACCGATATAATTTGCACATATAAACCAAGTACGTACTCCTCACCTCGCGTACATGATTTTCAATCACACAATTTTCACATAAGACTCAATGCCTAAGGGAAATTTTCCCCACTCAAGGTTAGGCAAGATACTTATCTCGACGAAACTAAGTCAATGCTTTAAATGATCTTCGCGAGTGAAGCTATCTCCGGACGGCTCAAATCTGAAATTGGCCCCTTAATAATAATACGATGGTCCGCCATACTAAACAAATTTCAATCTACAACAATGAAACACAATTGCACCAATATTAATAATAAATTTCCAGATTTTTAGTCATTTAGGCATTTTGTCAAACATCTAGAGTGCATAATTATCTACAACCTCCTTCAATGGAATTTCTTCACCTAACAACCACCTTCCACACAAATGATTCAGCTCACAATCGTCTCTAGTCCATCCACAACTTCCTTTAGCACATGTATGCCCAACAATTCATTCCCAACCCACAAATCTTATCAATTAATTCATTTTACAATCTCTACAATAGGTATTGATTTAACTTGAGAATTTATACCTTCCAATCACCATACCATGAGTTACAATATTTAATTTGTACTCATATTCTCATAATAAATCCGTACATGTAAGTCTAAGGGTATAGGATTACCTTTTTGGAAGAAATCTTGCAAAACCCTCCTTTGAGTTTTTGAAGAAATTTCTTGAAGATGTAAGTATTTTATGTGTATATTTCATCAATACTAGTGTAGAAATAATGGAATTTCACATCAAGATAAAAGGGATTACTTACCTTGAATAAGAGAGGAGTTGGCGGTCTTGAGAGAGTGGAGAAGAGCTCCAAAATTCATCCAAATGAAGTGGAAAAAATGAACCCCGAAATTGTATCTATAAGCCCAGATTTTTGGGTTTCGGATGCTGCCCCGGATGCTATGGCAGCACTTCACTGCCAGCCCTTCTTCGAATGCGGCCTCGGATGTTTCGCATCCGTAGTCTCCTCTGCCAGCCTTTGGTAATTTGGTCATAACTTCTTGTAGAAATGTCCAAATGACGAACGGTTTGAAGAGTTAGAAACTAGACTTAAAGATATTTTATTTGATAGGCTGTACATTACATAACTCCTTATATATATGTAGATACTCTCGTCCTAATTAGGTCTTGTGCCGAAACATAACAAATCGATCCGGAATGACCTCAAATTTTGCACACGAGTCATAAATGACATAACGAAACTATTTCAATTTCCGAAATCGAAGTCCAAGACCGATACATCAAGGTCAACTCCCAGTCGACATTTTTCTTAAAATCTTTCATTTTCCAACTTTCGCCAAAATGCGTCGAATTGTCCTACGGACTTCTAAATCCAAATTTGGACATACGCCTAAGTCTGAAATCACCATACGAAACTATTGATATTATAAAAATCCTATTTCAAAGTCGTTTGCTCAAAAGTTATACTCCGGTCAACTCTTTTCAACTTAAGGCTTCTAACATGGAATCTATTCTTCCCAACTAATCCCGAAATGCCAGAAAATCAAAACCGATGATTCACACACGTCATAATATATCATATGAAGCTATTCAAGACTTCAAATAGTTGGAAGGAGTGTAAATGTTCATAACGACAAGTCGGGTCTTTATAGGG
Organism: Nicotiana otophora; assembly: GCA_000715115.1. Taxonomy (NCBI): domain Eukaryota; kingdom Viridiplantae; phylum Streptophyta; class Magnoliopsida; order Solanales; family Solanaceae; genus Nicotiana; species Nicotiana otophora. The sequence continues at coordinate 8,370 of AWOL01S0091806.1, read as the reverse complement.
CGGGTCACTCATCCCATTTTAACCCGCCCAAAATCAGCCCAACCCGCCCATTTGACACCCCTAAGTAACAAAAATCAATAAAGGAATATGGAGAAGAGAGAGAGAGAGATGATCCCAATGTAAGCCTTTTTCTTTTCCCAAACAATTGCACAGGTCCTTTAATCTACCAAGTTCTTTGAAAAATTCTATTCTGTGTGTATATATATATATCCTGAGTTACTTGGCGGATTAACTTACTGAACCTGTGGATATTGAAAATAAACTGCATACATGGATACCCAATTCACATCAAGAGACTGGACAAACCTTTCGAACTTGGTACTGTACTTGATTTTTCAAAAGTTGTCTTCCATTTCTGATTGCTTACGCTTTAGCGCTGTGTGCATGTCATGGTTTTCCTTTGTATCCAATAATTACGACGCCCAACAACAACGCATAAATTTAGGTTCCATTGAAGAAATGCTTCTGTTAATGATCTTTAGTACAGATCGGGGTAGCTCTACTACTAACACAAACTTATACAGTGTTACCAAGGGTAAAATTGTCTGGGATCTCAAGCTACCATTTCCTTCCACTTGGAGATGTTCCGGTTCTTCTCATGGTTTGGTTAGATTTTCAACGGTCTGATTCTCATACTATATATCTTTTCAACCCTTTCTCTGGTGAGACAATCAATCTTCCTAGTCTTCTTGGTTTTGTTGATAGAGTTATTCTATCCAAGAATCCTTCAACCAATCCATCTGATTTTGAGGTTGTCGAAACCTTAAAAATTTTGCTCCAGCCTCATGAGTTGGCTATCCTAACACCTGGTAGTAACACGTGGATTTTCACTTTTCATGATATTATAACGACCCGGCCGGTCGTTTTGAGTATTACAACCATGTTCCCTCATTTACTGTTTATCCTGTGTTCAATTATAAATATGTGACTCGTCGGAGAGGTTTCAGAATGAATTAGAATACTTAGTTCCAAGATTTAAAGCTTAAGTTGAAATAGTTAACCGGATTTTAACTTATGTGTAAATGACCTGGCAATAGAGTTTTAATAATTTCAATAGTTCCCTATAGTTATTTTGGACTTAGGAATATGTGCGAAAAATTATTTGGAAGTCAGTAGCTAAATTAGGCTTGAAATGGCGAAAATAGGAAATTTAATTTGGGAAGTTTGACCGGGGAGTTAACTTTTTGATATCGAGATCGAAATCCACTTCTAAAACTTTTTATAGGTCTGTTATGTTATTTATGATTTGTGTACAAAATTTGAGATCAATCGGACTTGATTTGATAGGTTTCGGCATTGAATAAGTTGGAATTTGTTAGTTTTCATTAGGCTTGAATTGGGGTGTGATTCGTGTTTTAGCGTTGTTTGATGTGGTTTGNCCCATTTTAACCCGCCCAAAATCAGCCCAACCCGCCCATTTGACACCCCCTAAGTAACAAAAATCAATAAAGGAAGATGGAGAAGAGAGAGAGATGATCCCAATATAAGCCTTTTTCTTTTCCCAAACAATTGCACAGGTCCTTTAATCTACCAAGTTCTTTGAAAAATTCTATTGTGTGTGTATATATATATATCCTGAGTTACTTGGCGGATTAACTTACTGAACCTGTGGATATTGAAAATAAACTGCATACATGGATACCCAATTCACATCAAGAGACTGGACAAACCTTTCGAACTTGGTACTGTACTTGATTTTTCAAAAGTTGTCTTCCATTTCTGATTGCTTACGCTTTAGCGCTGTGTGCATGTCATGGTTTTCCTTTGTATCCAATAATTACGACGCCCAACAACAACGCATAAATTTAGGTTCCATTGAAGAAATGCTTCTGTTAATGATCTTTAGTACAGATCGGGGTAGCTCTACTACTAACACAAACTTATACAGTGTTACCAAGGGTAAAATTGTCTGGGATCTCAAGCTACCATTTCCTTCCACTTGGAGATGTTCCGGTTCTTCTCATGGTTTGGTTAGATTTTCAACGGTCTGATTCTCATACTATATATCTTTTCAACCCTTTCTCTGGTGAGACAATCAATCTTCCTAGTCTTCTTGGTTTTGTTGATAGAGTTATTCTATCCAAGAATCCTTCAACCAATCCATCTGATTTTGAGGTTGTCGAAACCTTAAAAATTTTGCTCCAGCCTCATGAGTTGGCTATCCTAACACCTGGTAGTAACACGTGGATTTTCACTTTTCATGATATTATAACGACCCGGCCGGTCGTTTTGAGTATTACAACCATGTTCCCTCATTTACTGTTTATCCTGTGTTCAATTATAAATATGTGACTCGTCGGAGAGGTTTCAGAATGAATTAGAATACTTAGTTCCAAGATTTAAAGCTTAAGTTGAAATAGTTAACCGGATTTTAACTTATGTGTAAATGACCTGGCAATAGAGTTTTAATAATTTCAATAGTTCCCTATAGTTATTTTGGACTTAGGAATATGTGCGAAAAATTATTTGGAAGTCAGTAGCTAAATTAGGCTTGAAATGGCGAAAATAGGAAATTTAATTTGGGAAGTTTGACCGGGGAGTTAACTTTTTGATATCGAGATCGAAATCCACTTCTAAAACTTTTTATAGGTCTGTTATGTTATTTATGATTTGTGTACAAAATTTGAGATCAATCGGACTTGATTTGATAGGTTTCGGCATTGAATAAGTTGGAATTTGTTAGTTTTCATTAGGCTTGAATTGGGGTGTGATTCGTGTTTTAGCGTTGTTTGATGTGGTTTGAGATTTTGACTAAGTTCGTATGATATTTTAGGACTTATTAGTATATTTGATTTAGGTCCCGGGGGCCTCGGGTAAGTTTCGGATGGTTAACAGATTGAATTTTGGACTTGGAATTTTTCTGAAACTTTTCTGATGCACAGGTCTGGTTTCCTTCTACGCGATCCCGTAGACTCGATTGGGGTGTGCTGAAAATTTTTTCTATGCGATCGCGTAGCTGGAGCAGCTCACGCATAGCGAACGTGTGAGGCATGTCGCGTTCGCGTAGAGGAAGTGATGTAATAGGGGGGTCACGCGAGTTAGTGCTTCGCGATCGCGTGGACAAGCCCGCGATCGCGTAGGTCTGTGGAACTGTGCTTCGCAATAACGTGGAATTATCCTCGATCGCATAAGGTTAATTTGGGAAGTGGGAGATTTGTCTTTCGCGATCGTGTGAATGAGTCCGCGATTGCGTAGAGCAAACGACTGGGCAAAGAGTTTAAGTTCTGAAAATGGGACTCCATTTTTAACGATTTGGAGCTCGGGAGAGGCGCGTTTCGGGAGTTTTTCAAGGAAAATAATGGGGTAAGTGTTCTTAACTCAATTTTGGTCAAATTACCCGAATCTATTGCTATTTTTAGCATTTAATTGATGTTTTAAGTTGGAAAAATTGTGAAAGCCATTAAGTTTAAATTGAAGATTTGAGGGTCGAGTTGATGTTGGAATTAGGTAAATTTGGTATGGTTGGACTCGTGGTGGAATGGGCGTTCATATTTTGTAACTTTTGTTGGGTTCCGAGATGTGGGCCCTACTGGCGATTTTTGAGTGGAATTTCAGATCTTTTTGAAAAATTAGTATTTTCATATGGAATTAATTCCTATATTTTGTATTGACTGAATCGAATTAATTGTGAATAGATTCAAGGCGTTCGGAGGCCGATTCGCGAGGCAAGGGCATATTGGAATAAAGAATTACACGGTTTGAGGTAAGTAACACTTCTAAACTTGATTTTGAGGGTATAAATCCCTGAATTACAGGTTATGTGAATTGTATGGAGGTGGCGCATTCTAGGTGACGGGCGTGTGGGCGTGCACCATAGAAGTTGTGACTTAAATAAATTCTGTAGAGTTGTATAATTAATGAATCATGTCATTATCCACATATCCTCCATGTGTTAGAGTGAATTGAGCTGGGACTTATGTTAAATATCATATTTAGGCTACGTGCCGATATTTTGGGACCTACAGGGCCGTGTCGCTGTTGAATTAATTGTTTGAATTATAATTTTATACTCAGTCACATTCATCATTATCATATCATATCTCAGTCTCTGTTGTCATTCATTGATACATCATATCATCATGTCGGGTTGATTTTCATGTCATTAAGAGCCTGAGAGACTGGAGATTTTGAGTGATAATTATGGGATCGGGTTGCACGCCGTATCATATTTTATTTATTTATGCCTGGATCTGGCTATTACAGCGCTTGGGCTGAAGGAGCCCCTAGTCTGCACCCCCCACAGTGAGCGCGGTTGATTTGTATTGAAGGATGGATCTTCTTTGGATATGAATCTTGTCCGAATAATTTATATCTGGGGATGGATCTTCTCCTAGGATGGATTGGCCTTATATAGTACTGATTGACCGATAGTCAGTTATTGTGTATATATACTGGATGGATCTTCCCTGGGCTGGATCGGTCATATACAGTACTGAGTGATTGAGTATTTTGAGATTTGTGAGTGTACGAGGTTTTTTTGCAGAGGTACATCACATACAGCATGTACATTGGCATGTAGATATAGAGATGTCACATTCCTCATATCATTCAGAATTTATCTATTTTTATTTGTACTGAGTTAACTGTTGAACTTGAAAGCATGCCTACATTTTTGTACTGTTATTTAAAGCTTAAATTCTAAGATTTAAAGCTTAAGTTGAAATAGTTGATCGGATGTTGACTTATGTGTAAACGAAATCAGAATAGAGTTTTGATGATTCCAATAGCTCCGTATAGTGATTTTGGACTTAGGAGTATGTCTGGAAAATTATTTGGAAGCCCGTAGTTAAATAAGGCTTGAAATGGCAAAAATATGAAGTTTAATTTTGGAAGTTTGACCGGGGAGTTGACTTTTTGATATCGGGGTCGGAATCTAATTCTGAAAAATTTCACAGGTCCGTTATGTCAATTATGACTTGTGTGCAAAATTTGAGGTCAATCGGACTTGATTTGATAGGTTTCAGCATCGAATGTATAAATTGGAATTCTTTTAGTTTCATTAAGCTTGAATTGGGGTATGATTTGTCTTTTAGCATTGTTTGATGTCATTTGAGGCCTCAACTAAGTTTGCATGATATTTTAGGACTTGTTGATGTATTTGGTTGAGGTCCCGAGGGCCTCGGGTGAGTTTCAGATGGTTAACGGATTGAATTTTGGAATTTGAACTTTGCTGGAATTTTTCTGATGCACTGCCTAGTTTCCTTCTTCGCATTCGCTAAGGAAGTCCGGCATTCGCGAAGGGTAACCAGTGACAGGTGAAGAATTGCTCTTCGCATTCGCGAAGGGGTAGCCACGTTCGCAAAGGCCTGGACAGGTGGTGCATCGCGAACCTGAGAAGGTGGTCGCGTTCGCGGAGAAGAGAGAGGGCTGGGGGTGGACCTAGCGCCTTGGCTTACGCGTTCGCGATTGAGGCTCCGCGTTGGCGGAGGCCTGGGATTTCTGGTCATTGCGTTCGCGAGAGGACCCTCGTGTTCGCGAAGGAGGAAATTTGGGCATAACACTTTTGTGCTTCACGAACGCGAGGCAATGGCCGCATTCACGAAGAAGAAGAAATGCCTCGGTAGAATGTTTAAGTTTTGATAATGGGACTTCGTCCCATTTTTCATATTTAACGATTTTGAGCTCGGGGAAAGGCGATTTTCGGGAGATTTTTAAGGAAAACAACGGGGTAAGTGTTATTAACTCAATTTTGGTTAAAGTACTTGAATCTATGGTTGTTTTTAGCATTTAATTGGTGATTTAAGTTGAAAAAATTTGAAAACCCTCTTGGTTAAATTTGAAGATTTGAGGGCCGAATTGTTATCGGAATTTAGTAATTTTTGCATGATTGGACTCGTAGTTGAATGGTCGTTCATATTTTGTAACTTTTGTCGGGTTCCGAGACGTGGGCCCCACTGGCGATTTTTGAGTGGAATTTCGGATTTTTGTTAAAAAATTAGTATTTTCATATGAAATTAATTCCTATAATTTGTGTTGACTTAATCAAATTAATTGTGACTAGATTCGAGCCGTTCGAAAGTTGATACGCGCAGAATGGAATTTCTGGAGCATTGCTTAGCTTGGTCGATATTGGACTCGGCTTGTTCGAGGTAAGTAACACTTCTAAACTTGGAACTGAGGGTATGAACCCTGATTATACGCATTATGTGTTTTGTGTCGAGGTGGCACACATGCTACGTGACGGGCGTGTGGGCGTCCACCGTGTGAATTGTGACTCAGTTATTTCTGTGGTACTGTGTAGTTACTTAATCTTATTTGTATCTATGAAATCTCTACGTGCTAGAGTAATTGAGTTGTGATCCATATTAGAAACCATGTCTCGGATATATGCTTATTCTGTTGGGACCCACTGAGGTCATTTTTGTTGTTGAATTATTTGCTTATATTGTAATTACATACTCAGTCATATGCAATCATTTGCATATCATATCTCAGTCTCTGTTACTATTTATTGATACATTGCATCATCGTGTTGGGCTGATTTTCATGACATTGTGAGCCCGAGAGAATGGAGACATTGATGACTGAGTGAGGTCGAGGGTCTGATGGATAGGATTTATGACGGGATCGGGTTGCACGTCGCAGCATGTTGTATTGATTTATGCCACGGTTGACTTGTTATAGCGCTTGGGCTGAAGAAGCCCCTCCGGAGTCTATACACACCCCCAGTGAGCGCAGGTACCTACTGAGTGAGAGTGCCGAGTGCCGAGTGCGAGTGTCGAGCGATTGGGATGATTGAGTGATTGGGAGGACTGAGTGAATTGATACTCTGAGAGTATGCATATGGTTTTATCACTGAGTTGCATTGCATTCGACATGCACACTTGACATACAGGCATAAAGATGTATTTTCCTCATGTTGTACGACATTGCGTCATTCATGACTTCACATATACATTGACATGTAGGTATAGAGATGTACTTTCCTCATGCTATTTGGAAATGAAACATTTACCTATTGAAAGTTTTGGGAAAAATCACAGTTTTACAAATGTACTCATATTTTGGTGATTTCGGTAAAAACATTGTATTTTTACTGTTATACTTGAAAAGAAAATGTTTATTTTCCAGAATTGTATACGAGCTGAGCATGTTATTATTGAATTATTTCTTGTACCATCTTTATCATATTGCTATGAATTGTTGCTAGTTATTGGAGTTGGACCCTGACTCTTGTCCCAACTCGTCACTACTTTCAACCTAAGGTTAGGTTTGTTACTTATTGAATACATGGGGTCGGTTGTACTCATAGTACACTTCTGCACCTTGCGTGCAGATTTCTGATGCTGATGTAGCTGCGTACGATGGGAGCTGGGTCTGAAGATGTACCTACGTTCTAGTCATTGCTGCCTCTTGTTCATAGTGTCTTTAGAATTTTCAATTTGTTCATGTATATTTTAGATAGACGGCGTATTTTTATTTTACACCAGCTTTGTAAATTCTAATCTTAGAAGCTCATGATTTGTACTATCAGTCCTTGGGGAGTATTTTAGAGTCAGTTACATATTAATTGAATCAGATTATTTTTATTTGACTTACCTAGCAGGAGAAGTTAGATGTCATCACGACTAGTTGGATTTTTGGGTCGTGATAGATATATTATTAACATGCGATGTTTGTGATGTGATATACTACGACGACGGATACTATGTTTTGATTCCAATGGTAGTGTTTTATTTTTGGATAAATTAACTTTGGATTTTAAGGAGATTAGTGAACCAGCTCCAATAATTGGTTCGTCTTTTAACAGAATTTTATCTCGTAAAAACTACAACCAACGAGCTGCTAAGGGTCCAAATATCTCCTCCAAATGATAATATTTTATCAAGTGATGAGCCATCAACTGTTAAGATTTCTAAGTTGGTAGTAAGCCCAATGACCCAAGATTACATGTTTGAAGAGCTGGACAACTTGGGAGATGAAGCCTTGTTCTTATGTGACTAGGGTTCCATGTCTATTTTCACATCCAAATTTTTGGGATGTAAAGCCAATTCTGTGTACTATATGGACCGTCGTGTACGGCTGGTGTCATCAGGATTTATGATTGACCTTATACACCTTCAAGATGGCAGCAACTTCACCCATTATTCTTTCGAGACGTCGTCAATTTTTGATGTTAACAGCATGGCACCAGCTTTATGGATCATTCCTACTCCAAAATTTATTAGTAGAGTCGGACCTCTATAGAACAACATCGCTATATAATAAAAGGCAAGTTTTCTTTGGAACTAATTTTCGTGCTAAGTTATAATATATTTTTTCTATAGCAACACTTTGCTATAACAATCAATTTTTTTTTGAACGAAACTGTTATAGAGATGTTTTGACTGTATTTCTTAGACATGGGTGGTTGGCTTTTTAAATGTGTGA